>OLKM01000360.1:70000-126320 GCA_900291075.1 Melanogrammus aeglefinus | reverse complement strand
CTGAGGTGCTTCATGAAGTAGTACATTCGTGACTTGCTGTGCTTGGTGGTGTGGATGGCCAGCAGGACGCACAGGTTCCCGATCAGCGCCAGCAGGAGCACCAGGGCGAGCACGGTCACTTCCACCTTGGCCACCTCTTCGTTGCGCTTCAAAGGGTTCGTTTGGTTTAACTTAGGGGCCACATGGCCGAGGCTGGAGTTCCGCCACGTTTCGTTGAATTGCCAGAAGTCACTATCATTTGTTGTTAATTCCATGGTCTCGTGTGCGTGTCCGCTGGGTCCGCCGGTGCGTCAGGCTCCTGGAGTCATGCGGTCGCTGCAGAGATCATCCGGACGAGCTGCGGACCAGAGAGGGCAATGTCACACTGACTGTGGGGATTTTAACTGGTTTCAATATGAATTGGTCGCAGAAGGGATCGTGCCGCTCGTTTCCTCGTCAGTAAACACTTTCTCGGCGTTGGAGGAATGGTAGAGACGATGAAGAGCCGTGCAATCACTGGAATAGATAATATAAGCGGGTAAAAATATCTGAACGAGTTTGTTGTAAATAAAAAAAAAGTACTAACTGTTTTTTTTAGGTGGTAAACTATAATAAAGCAGCACCTTGCATGACTGTGAATACACTATTCTCTAGAAAACTGAAGTGCAAATCACAAGCAACAAAAGGAGTAAGTGGAATCGAAAATCGAAAAAAACGGCTGTTTCTGAAATACTTCTTCAAAAAACGGAAGCCCCTCAGCATTCATCACTGGTCACTCTCGGAATGGCAACTCAGTGAACGCAGCTCTTGTATATGCGTGCCGGATGAGACGGATACAGCCATACCCACCATCACCACAGGGTGTCCGTGTGCAGCCGTTCACACACATAAACTTGGAAGGTAGAAGTTAAACCCATCGGGGGAAAGACCAGAATGGTGCCTACGTACAAAACCATCTCACACACAAATACAACAATGGCCAAACAGAAAAGGGAATCTTTTAATATATTTCAAAAAGATCTGGTCTGTCTCAAGAGCAGTAAATAAAATCATGTAAAAAACATAAGAAACACATTGCTCAAAATGCTGTCAATCTTCTCATTCACTACATGCATAAATAAATGCACACGTCATTTTATAAAAACATTCATACACATGATCACAACGCACACTGTGGTCACCGTAAAAAAAAAACGTTAAGCCGTGCCCTTGGCACGAGCGTTGTAGCGCTCGTGCAAAAGCTGGAACAGCAGAGGAGTCTGGCGTCTGTCAGTGAGCAGAATCAGCCAGGGCAGCCTCAGTCCCACAAGCCAAACCAAACCCACGGTGGTGCTGTCCTAAACGCCATCCTTCAGGGGAACGAGGATGGGGGAGAGAGGAGTCTGTGGAAAGTGGGGAAGAGTGGGAGAGGGGAATTATGAGCTGTCTGCGAGGGGCTCCAACCTAGCGTGGCCAACTGTCAAAGTGGTGAGGGTATTTTTCTATAGAACGTGTGTGGAGAGTACAGTGCACTACATTCATGTATACGAATACCAGTTTAACAACGGGTGGGAGAAGAGAGTGGCATCGTGATGTCAGTCTTATAAGCGCAGAACAATAAACTTCTTCCAGAGCAGAGGACAGGGGGGGGGGAAAAAACAGGGGGGGGGAGGGGGGGGACGGGGGGACGGGGGGACGGGGACGGGGGGACGGGGGACGGTGAAAGGTGACTCGTTCCGCGGGAAAGATAAAGGACATCCAACCGATGTCAAGGTTAAGGTTTGGCCACAATGAATCAACCGGATGAATCAATAGAAAGCCACGGTATTGAGTCGACTATGTTGCTAACCTGCTGGCCGTCGAGGGCTATTCTTTTCAAAGATGTTCATAAATGATCACCTGTTATAATCACAATGATTTTTTTAACTGTCATGTAGCGGCCTACTGGGTTCCAGAATAATATTTGGCTCAAGGAGTAAAAATGACAATCATACGTCCAGCATTTTCAAGGCACTGCAAAGAGATCCATCTGAAATCTCAATTTATGAACTTTCTTTCACCAATAGCTCGAGCAGCTTTACCACCCAGTCAGCGAAGATCAATCACTGCCTTCCCTTGTTGAGGATATCTGACCTTCTTTTTCCATCCTCTCCACAATACGTCTCTCTTCCCCCCCCCCCCCCCCCCCCCGAGACTGAATTCATTTGCTGGGTCGCCCCCTCTGCCGCTCCCACTGAGGGCTGAGATGGATGTGGAGTGATCCAATAAGGATGTGTTCCCGGGCCCGAATCATCCATGATACGAGTGATCAAGGACACACGGTGGTGTGATACGATTTGGGCTCCTTCCCTTGTTGTTAATTATACTTCTAGACATAATAAGTCTGTTCCAGTCTAGTCCAATTGAGGTAACACACACCGTATCATCAGTGCACATTAAAAATGCAGACCGTATAATGGCTCCCAGGACATAATAGGTGACAAGGATAGCCATTATTTCATAATATAAAATGCAAGGCAGACATTAGCCTAATGGATGAGATGGTGCTGTCCAGGTCCAGACGTAATATCAATAAACGGCATGACTGTGCCAAAGGCATGCTAACCATTTTCTTTCCACCAGGGTTAGTAAGTGCAGTAATACACAACACCTGCTCGAAACATACCCCCCACCTCCGCAACAACACGCTATACATTTGAAAGTCGAAGGACAGCATTTTGGAGATTTCTTCCAGAAGGGCCTCTTTGCCCAGGAAGGGGCCTATTTTGAAACGCAGCCACTTCCTGCCGAATTTATATGAATGAAGCCCCACCTACAGAAACAATAACAGGATAAGGGACCCCCCATGGCTCCCCCACCCCCACCCCCCGGGGGAAGGTACTGTGACTAAAACGTGGAGATGAAAAAAAACTTCTAAGCATATCTCTCTGTTCTCAAGACAAAAGAGAAGTTACAGCAAGTTACAACAAGTTACAACACCTCACCCCTGTCTGATCCCGTATTGATATTCAAATCAGAGCTTATGTTTACCAAAAATAAAGACCAGACAACAAATCCATGCAATCAAGTGGTTGATGCCAACGTCCCCAAACAATTTAGTGAATTGGAGCGGGATAAAATCGAATCGTCTTCCATCAATTTAGCGTTGTTCTAATATCACACACAATATGTGTGTAGGTAGCAGCTGACTGATTGAAGAAGAAACCACTTTGTGATTGGCTGGATCAGGGTTGGAAGCATTGGTAACACTCAGTTTGTATTTTCAATCTGCTCAAAGATGAAAACTGAGTCATTTGGGTGATATTGTTCTACTTTAAGAACTTCAGGCGACGTGCTCTGAGCTCCGTTTTATTATTAGTATTATTATTGTCTGCCTCGGAGTAGTCAGGCTGGCCGCAGAAGAGGACAACCTCCGCTGAGTAAACCACAGCGCAGCCTCTGGAAAAGTGCAGCTTAATATTCCCCAAAACCATACATGACTTCTTCCCTTCGGCCCCATCGCAGAACGATGTATTCTCCTGTTCTTTTACGCAATGTCATGTTGTCTGTTTGGCTTTTTTGTACAGTGAGTGAAAGGAATGCCCTAAGGTTTGTACCTGTACTGTGTATGGCACACACACACACACACACACACACACACACACACACACACACACACACACACACACACACACACACACACACACACACACACACACACACACACAAACACACACACACACACAGCACATACACACTGACATAAACGGACACATACACACACACACCCAAACACACACCCACGCACACACATCCATGCACACCTACACCCATGCAAACACACAGACACACAAACACACACACGCACACAGATGCACACAGCAACCCACGCACACCCATGCAAACACACACAGACACACACACACACACACACAACACACACACATACACACACACACACAAACGCACACACACAGGCCTCCTGGGAGCGGTAGCTTGGCCTTGTAATCCCCGTTAATGGGGTACGGTGGACTCCAGGGGCATTACCTCTATAATCATACGCTACTCTACACATCGCCAAGCCATCCCCACCCTTCATCCCCCTCAGCCTCAATACGTGGGTGGATGTACACTCACGTGCCATATTGTTCCCATCTCACTGTGTTGTCATCAGCGGATTCTCCATCGCCAATTTGATAAATTTGTTTTTGGCAATGATGGCCCATGCCGTAAATCAAACGGAAGGATTAAAAAAAAAAGCTAAATATATGCAGCATAACACACAATGCATGTATGACTCTACCCATATTGGAGCGTGTGAATACATTTCAAGATGGCTTTTCCAGAATTCTTAAGATTATAAAAAAGGATCTGTATCTCTTGGTACATCACCTCACTCGGTTTTTAAAGGTTGCGTCGTGGCTAAGGCCAGACAGGGCTTTTTGGAAAAAGGATAATGTGTGCTTGTGTGTACGTGTGTACGTGTGTATGTGTTACTGTGTGTGTGTGTGTGTGTGTGTGTGTGTGTGTGTGTGTGTGTGTGTGTGTGTGTGTGTGTGTGTGTGTGTGTGTGTGTGTGTGTGTGTGTGTGTGTGTGTGTGTGTGTGTGTGTGTTGGACTATAATGGCAGCAGCAGACCTGAAGCTCTCCACATTTGGAACCGCAGGTAGCGGTAAAATGGCACCAGCAAGCTGTGTTTCATTCCAGGGTAGAAAAAATTCTCAATACAAATGAGAGCGATAGAGAGAGAGGCGGCGAGAGAGAGAGAGAGAGAGAGAGAGAGAGAGAGAGAGAGAGAGAGAGAGAGAGAGAGAGAGAGAGAGAGAGAGAGAGAGAGAGAGAGAGAGAGAGAGAGAGAGAGAGAGGAAGAGAAGGCAAGATATATATTTATAGAGATAAAGAGAGAGAGAGGGACACTGTGTGAGTGAGAGGGGATAGTACGATTCTTGTAAACAAAGCATGGTATGGGCGAGAGAGAGCGAGAGTGCGAGAGAGAGAGAGAGAGAGAGAGAGAGAGAGAGAGAGAGAGAGAGAGAGAGAGAGAGAGAGAGAGAGAGAGAGAGAGAGAGAGAGAGAGAGAGAGAGAGAGAGAGAGAGAGAGAGAAAGGGACAGATAGAGAGCGAGAAAAGGAGAGCTAGAGAGAGAGCAAAAGACAGAGCGAGAGAAAGCGACAGCAACAAAAACCCTTTTCAAAAGGGGTTCGGATTAAAGTCGGAAGCGTTGAAGAATAAAAAAAATATGAAAAAACCGGGGAAAGAGGCCGCTTGTTTTTATGGAAAATTCGTGCGAGTTCTGCACTGGTTTGTTCCAGTTGGTGTCCACACAATATGTTGTTCAATTAGCAGACCAATCCGAGGCAGAACAACAATGGCGCCAGGAGCACTACGGGAATGTGTTTTTCTTTCTGATCACACACAAGGTCTGGACGAGTAATGACAACGAAGCCTTCAGAGAACTGGGCTCTGATGCAGCCTAGAGAGAGAGAGAGAGAGAGAGAGAGAGAGAGAGAGAGAGAGAGAGAGAGAGAGAGAGAGAGAGAGAGAGAGAGAGAGAGAGAGAGAGAGAGAGAAGAGAGAGAGAGAGAGAGAGAGAGAGAGAGAGAGAGAGAGAGAGAGAGAGAGAGAGAGAAAAGAGGGAGATGTCCATGATTGAAAAATAAAGGCACATTCCCTTCCATTCTGTCACTCTGATCTCCTCCATTTGTTCCAGATCTGACATCACTTGCGGAAGGAGGATCAGCAGATAGGACGCTGAGCGTGGCGACCCTGAGTGGCGGTGTGGCACAGACAGACTCGTCACAGAGATGGCTGGTGGCTGCGAATGTTACCTTGCTACGAAATTTTCACCCTTCACTGGTTTTGTCTCAAAATGGAGGACTGCCTGGTGTGTTTGTGTGTGTGTGTGTGTGTGTGTGTGTGTGTGTGTGTGTGTGTGTGTGTGTGTGTGTGTGTGTGTGTGTGTGTGTGTCTGTGTCTGTGTGTATGTGTGGGTAGCAGGCCGGGGGTCACCCGAGTGTTTGGGTCTTATTGGCTCTTTAACATATTAAAACCTTTAAAGCGGCGTCCGGGACTTGAATATTGGCCCGGATCTGAGTGCCAGGTTTCCATTAGTCACGGCAACTGTGCAGAGCAGGTCATTATCGGAGGAGGAGGAGAAGGAGAAGGAGAAGGAGAAGGAGAAGAAGAAGAAGAAGAAGAAGAAGAAGAAGAAGAAGAAGAAGAAGAAGAAGAAGAAGAAGAAGCAGCAGCAGCAGCAGCAGAAGAAGCAGAAGCAGAAGCTGTCTTTCATTGTCTGGAGAGAATGTACATTCAAAGTTGTGTACAATATTTGTTGAAAATGTCCTAACAAGATGTCTCAGGAGTTACATTGTATTACAATGGTACGTTTATGAGCATATCGAATACATTAATATCTAGCAGCAGACGCCGATTTATAACAGAGTATCAAGGGAAAATTATTAAAAAGTAATCACACTTTTGAACCCCTGGTAAACGGGTCAAATAAGGAATGGTGTGTGTGTGTGTGTGTGTGTGTGTGTGTGTGTGTGTGTGTGTGTGTGTGTGTGTGTGTGTGTGTGTGTGTGTGTGTAACCTTTACCTGGGTCTGGGGTCTTTAGATCAACACAGGTCCTCTGAGGACCATGGTGTGTGTGTGTGTGTGTGTGTGTGTGTGTGTGTGTGTGTGTGTGTGTGTGTGTGTGTGTGTGTGTGTGTGTGTGTGTGTGTGTGTGTGTGTGTGTGTGTGTGTGTGTGTGTGTGTGTGTGTGTAAACCTTTACCTGGTTCCAGGGTCATTAGATCATGACAGGTCATACAGGAACCGGGCTGTGTGTTTTTGTGTGTGTTGGGTTAACCCATACTTCTCAAGGCCCCTTCTTTGTGTTCAGCTTTGAGCTGGAGAAAATACACAATAGACAAGAAGCCCTCCCCAGACTATTCTTGTACTGTCCAGATGAATCTGAGCACCCCTCAGGATACACAACGCTTCCAAATGTCATTGATGATGAAGAACGCGGACAATGAAAGGAATAATGGGGAATTATTCCCACAGACAAGAGAAGTTATTTCGTAAGATCTGGTAAAAGCCATTTGCTGCAGAACTTCATAAAGCACACCATTATACTCTTGTTACTTTTATGTCTCAAGTTTTGCACTCCTTCATGAGCCCGGGGGTATCTGAGTGTAGGTTATCAGATGGTTGTCAGACAGTGGATGACAATCATTGAAGGAAAAGTCACAGTCATCTGGTCTCAAACACAAAGGGTCCCGGCTCAGAGGCCGCTAATCGCATCGACTTAAAAACGAAACGTAAGCCTTTTATCTGGTAAAAGTTATCTTAATAGTGAGTGCTCCACCACCCCATTAAGAAGCAGACTGCAGATTAGCCTCTCTCTGTATTAGTGTCCAGCCTTGCACCAATCTACCGGGCCAGCTTTTCCTTTTCTCAGGCACACAGCAAATATTCTGTGTGATGTATTGGGACGTTTTTCAGCATAGTTTCTCACTGATACATCATTAGAAATGATAACAGTGATACCAAGTGACAAAAAAATGTGTTCTGGACACACACATGTACGCGTGTGTGTCCTTCGAGTGCAGACCGTATATCTGCTGGGCTGTCAGTGTCAAGACCTATTTCATCACCTGCTCTCGCTGCCCATAAAACCTTCAAGATGGAATTTCAGCCAAGGGTGGAGGTGTGGAGAGGGAGGGAGAGGAGGTGAGAGACGAAGAGCGAGAGGGAGGGAGAAGTGGGGAGAGAGGAAGAGAGAGAGGGAGGGAGAGGAGGTGAGAGAGGGAAGGAGAGGATGGAGAGGAGGTGAGAGAGGAAGACAGAGAGAGAGCGAGAGAGAGGGAAGGAGAGGAGGTGAGAGAGGGAAGGAGAGGATGGAGAGGAGGTGAGAGAGGAAGACAGAGAGAGAGGCAAGGAGAGGGAGGAAGAGGAGTGAGAGAGGAAGACGGGGTGAGAGAGAGACAGGGAGGAAAACAGAGAGAGGGTGAGAGACAGTTTAAATTGAGTTTATTTTGAGCAGTAAGTTTAAACACTCCTCCAAGGCCTCTTTATTCCGTCCAATAGACGGTTAATCAGCGTGACCCTCGCTTCACTCTCTTTCTGTTCTTAACTCTTTGTTTGTTGAATCACTGCTTTCTGATTGAAGTTGACTTCCTTGACCATCTTTGGTACCGACTGAGGTCGGCTTTGGCAGCCCCTAGCAGCCGTCGATCCATGTATGAGATGAGACCATAACACAACACTTGCATTTGAAGTGGATAGAAAGGAACATAAAACGTCCTCAGTTAAGAGGGAGTCAGACTCTGAAAGCTTCTAAAAAAATATCCTCCTCAATAGTCTAAAAGGAAATGCAGCTGAAACTTAATGAAGCCTTATCATATCTTATTTAAGATTTGTCAAACATCAGCCATCCACATTTAAAAGTAGTACCCTTCTATCAAATAGTCCATCCAATTATTCATGTATGTGATATGCTTTCTTTTTTTTTGGAATTGATTTGACCAATTTGAAGTAAATCCAACTTTGTCGTCTATGTTTAATGCTATTTTTGCGAGTAGACTTGCCGCAATTAGGCAGCTACTTGGATTGAATGAATTTATAGTTTGGGGCTAAAGGCCTCACATGATATTTGTTATGTAATGGAACTAGTATTGTACATATAGTTGTGCTATGTTATGTAACTTGTAATGGAGTTAGTTTTCTATTTAGTCTATGCTTACGCTATGTTATGGAGTTTGTTGCTCCTCTGCCTGACGTGGGATTAGTTATGTTATGATGTTAGTTAATCCTTAGTCTAGGTCCAACATGGGGTTAGTTATGTTATGATGTTAGTTTATCCTTAGTCTAGGTCTCACATGGGGTTAGTTATGTTATGATGTTAGTTTATCCTTAGTCTAGGTCTCACATGGGGTTAGTTATGTTATGATGTTAGTTTATCCTTAGTTTAGTTCTCACATGGGGTTAGTCATGTTATGATGTTATAGTTTATCCTTAGTTTAGGCCTCACATGGCGTTATGTTAATGTTAGTTATGTTCTGGAGTTAGTTCTCTAGCCAAGGCCTGACACACTGAAACAAGGAAGGGTTAATCCTGATGAAGAGTAAGATCACATCTGTGTTTACTTGTCATGGTAAACACAAAAGATCATGGGATCATAGGCCAAAGTCTTTTTGAAGACATTTTTTCGAGGGGCAACTTTTCAGCTGAAAAGTATAATTATTTGAGGAAAAAGAATGATGATGACGTGAGTGCAGTGTGGCCATCCGTAGAATGTAAATATTTAAAACCAAGTTTTGCTTTTGCATTCAATTAAGAGAACATCCCGATTTAATTAGCCGTCTTGCGTTACGTCTGATTGGGGGTTTTCATTATGGGTGAAGGCACAAGGTCTTTCACATGAGGACAGAGACTGCACACAACAGAATAAAAACAGAATGTAATGGATGAGGTTAATTTAATTTAATTTTAGATTTATAATACACTCAAAACGAAAAAAATACTTAATTGAATCTGTCAATATTTTTGTATTTATTGTCAAATAGATTATGAAAAAAAATAGAATACACTTTTTTTTACAATCAGCCTTTCTCAAAGTCAGTAAGAAGATGATGGAACAGTTGCACAATTCAGACGTGGGCACAACACGATACAAAATTCCATTTGGTCAAGCGCAAAAACAACACACGCTACCTGAATTTCCCTCGGGATAAATAAAGTATCTATCTATCTATCTCTCTATCTACACGCTGTGATTTCCCCTCCAAAAAACTTCTCTGGCCCAGTCTTCCACTGTCGGATGTTGTGAGGTCCGTCCCGCTACATATACTGGCACCCCCCCCGGGGGTGAGGCTGACGTCAATCACACCGCTGCAGACACCCAGACACTATAAGTGGGTCCTGTAGGAACTCCATCTGATAGCATGACCACTCTAAAGATTACCAACATGTTTATACTTCTTTTTTAATTACAACGTGTTTGAAAGAATAGGTTGAGGACAGAAGAGGTTCATGAAAATATTGACTTACAGAAGTGACTGCAGTCTGTTAATCACACCTTGAGAGCATTAAGATAACACGTACGAGGTGGAAGATGTCATTTGGATTTTAAGATCCTTAGAATTTCCCCCTAGAGACGTGGCGCTGAAAACGTACCACTACATGTAACCCATCTGGGGGATTAACACGGGCCACGGCCCCCCAGAATCCGAGACCCCCATCACCAGACAGCATCATTTATGCTCAGCGTCACTCCAAAACCAAAAATGTCAACATAAAATACAGTATGTTAATTGTTCACCAACCAAACACAAACACAGCGATTGCCAAATGTTAACAAGCACATAACATGCAACGTGTTCTACATTGGCTGCCTTTGCCGGCAAAAACAATGACACACTCCCATCTCTGGACTCCATCATCTCAAAGGTAACACCACACTGGGCCGCAGCCCACAACCAGGGAAGAGCAAAGCAGCGAGTGGCTACATGTTTCCACCGCCAAGCCTTCCTGCGGCCCCGGCTGACACCCCTGGTGCGAGCGTGAGGCGACGCGGGTTCGGCTTCGGAACCGAAATCGAACTAAACCTTAGCGTGAAGAGGGAATTAGGGCTCCCTGGGTAATTTAGTAGGGCTCACGTTGTCGGAAAGCTGTCCTGTATCAGAGTAGGAAAAAACCCTGCCCCTAGCAGCTTTCTCGTGCGATATAAGGAGTGCAGGAGTCTGTGAAAAGCGCATGTCGGATTTCGCCAGTATTTGTTTGGAGCGAAGATGGTAGTCATTAGGTGATGGATGACGGCCGTTTCTAAATGATTGCCACGGTGGATTTGGGTGACGGTGGGCCTGTCCAAGCTGAACTCATCCATGCTAAGTACTGGAGAACCCCTCTGGGCTGTTTACATATAGTGCATCCAATCCTCAATCCCCTTAGCAAACTATTCTCTTTCCTAACAAGCATATCCAGAGAGATAATGCCTGTGTTGAAATGAGAGATGGAGGCGGGGGGTACAGTAAACTGCAGTGCATGCTGCAACATCTCATAGTTCCAGACAATGACCAGATGTTGATATGCTCTGGGTCCATTGCATATTGTACAAAAGGGCTGCAATTATTTCACTATCCGTCCGATATTGTCCATGCTTTTCTGTGGCCGATAGGGCCTTTTGGTATGTTATTGGAACACTGGGGAGACCTGGTATGGAACCGAGACTGCCTTTGGGGTGCAGCCATAACCCAGACTTATGTGTCAGTGCTCTCATTAGCTCCAAGCTATGTTTGGACACCAATGGAATTTGAATACTTTATTTTCTCCTCTGCACGGAAGGTGATTTTAGGGGGCTGCTTCTGCAACAACCTTCTTCGCAAACGTGTAACGCTGCGAGAACATGATATGGACACCTGCCCACCATTGATAGGCCACCATCATGCTCGGGTTCAATACTTGCTTTACTGTGTATTGATGTTTGAATGTTTCGCTTTCTCTCCAAAAGCCGAAAAAAATCAGTGCCACACCGCCACCCAGGGCAGCCACACTCAGTCTAACTAATAAAGGCTAGATACTGTATACCTGGGGTTTTTTACAGTTAATGAACCAGAATGGAGCAATGGAAAACGAATAGCTGTTGAAGGAATTCCAAGTTGATTGCAGACTGAAGTCAGGGTCGTCTTGACATCAGGGAATAAACGGAGAGCCTGTGGTTCTGTGAGCCTTCCAATAAATTTTTTTGCATTGAGTCTGCCTGGTTCAGCTATTTTAGTTTGTCATTTAAATAAGAATGGGATGACTTCCTTTGAATTATCTCTCATTTCATTACCTGGAGTCCTTCACTTACTTGGGAGGAAACTTGGAAGTCTGAACATATTGAGATAGCAACCTCCAAGACCTTTAATCAACCAGGAAATATAATTGCATGACATTCACTCCCTCTACAGAAATATGATTTTCTCTGCATTCGAACCGTTCAACCATAATATTCACATTAATATATATATATATATGTATATGTATAATATATATAATATATATTATATATATATATATATATATATATATATATATATATATATATATATATATATGTATATATATATATATAATATATATATATATGTATATGTATAATATATAATATATATATATATATATATATATATATATATATATATGTATGTGTGTGTGTGTACAGTCTATTTAATTTCATCATAAATATAAGCACAGTATGTAACATTTCTTCTTCCCATTGCATAACCTAAATGTCATCAATTCAGATGTGCCTGGTGTCTAGGAAATGAAATGACATTTAAATCTTAATAGGAATAGGCCAATGTACAGAAATAGATATATATGAGATAAACTGAATGGTGGATTGATCAATTATTTTTCTGAATGTTCATTAATTCACCATCACATGAAATAGTACACAATATCTTGTATAACATGCAAAATATCCCATTTGACTACTCAAAATGCAAATGATACCATTCATATTTATTATATATTATGCAATTTGGCTGATGGGGTGCATTCTGCATTCAGGAACTAGAAAAACAATCTACTACAAGACAATGGAGAACGGTGTTCATTGAAAGTCCTAACCCAGCACGCACGCATTCACGCACACGCGCACGCACGCGCGCACGCAGCAAGTTAATTTCCAGGCCACTGAAATGGTTACAAGCCAAGAGTGTTTTGGGTTCAAGCACAAAGACGGCCTAGGTTTTTACTTCCACCTCCACTATGTTTTCATCGTGTCATTTCATTAATCAAACAATCCCCATGACGACCGAGGCGCATTCTCCAAGGGGCGGGGCTTGTGAAACACAATGTCGGAAGAACAAATGACACAATAACTGCCAATTTCTCAAAGGTGGCCCAGTTGAGGCCTTAGATTGAGATGGAAAGAATTGTAATAGCACAGAGATAATAACACAAGGAACTCAAAGTTCAAGTTCACTCAGTTTCAAATGTCAGGAAGGGAGAGCCTTCTAATCCTATAGACCCCATAAGCCCTGGGGGTTGGCGTACTTTAAGATCCGGGGGAAACCTGCGATGGTTTGATCATAACAAAGGTAGTCCCTCATGTGAATCACTAAAACAAAACTTTAAAATCAGCCAAGGCCGATTTGACACATATGGAGAATATATTCAGCAGGATCAATGTTACCATGTCAATCCAATCGCTAACATTCAACCTTATTAAAAAAAATGCCGATTTGACTGCTTTCAGTAGGGGGGGAAATGCTAAAGCACGAGTTCGAACATCATTCTTGTTGGGCTTTTCTTCTCATGTGTGCTGCTGCTTCTGCTCAGCCAGAAGACTCAACCCCATGCAACCGCAACGCCAGGAACGATGACGCAAAACAGCGTCATACATCACCTCACACTAAATAATGTGTGCATCTCTCATAAGAAAAACCTCTCCAGAAACCAAAGTAAACCCAATGAGCGCTTTTCCAGACGCTCATACACACACATATTCATGTGCGATGTTGGGAGACTACAGCTAAGGAGCAGTTAGGGGCTCAAACCCCATCATCATCACACAACACCCTGGGATTTAGACCAGAAACCGTGAGCAGACGACTTATGTGTACTTCCTGGACTCTAGGAAGCCCTCATTCCACACTAAATCGAATTTAAAACAACGGGGGTCTTCTCCCAATAATTTCCATTTATAGAGCGTGACCATTGTTGTTTACACAAAACCTAACCAAACATTAACATCAAGAGTCATTAACTGTATGCAAGTGGGAAAGTTTGGACATTCTCTACAGTCAATAATTTGGTCAATTCATATATAATGAGTCAAATAAATTCAGGGGTATCAAAGAAGAGATCTCTGAGCTGACTTGGCGATACACAGGACCAACTGATATTGAGAAAATACCAAAATTGAAGGAATTCAGGCAGTGCGGTTGCAGCCCTTCTATATTGCCTTTTATGGATCTGAGTGAACCGTATTCAAGGCTAACCTTTACACAACACAAATAACAGGCAGAAAGGATCATAATATAGACCGACCAAAACCCCTTTCATTCAAAGTGCATCGCAGATATTAAAAACAGGTCCTGGTGGATGTTTGTACAAAAGTATTCATTACCTGATTAAAGTGAACATTCTAGATTTGTCAAACCGATCAGAGGACATTCCATATAACATGCTTGTTATTATACGGAGCACACATAATCTAGTGTTAAACTGCGGGAATTTTAGTTTTTGGATTTGCATCTTGTCTTTTTTTTTTTGCAGTGTTATCTAATTTGGTCTTTTCCAAGATTTTATTTCTAAAGTTTAAATGTCCTCCCTCCATCTCTGAGGAGGATTGAGGTGGCGTGATGCCCACCAGAGTGCCGTCCAGTGACGTCACACGCAGGAAAACACATCACTCTGCTGGATTCCTCATAAAAACTAAGCACACAGTGGCAGACCAGCCGTATGACTTTTAAACGGAACTTGGCCCTTTTTTTTTATGGCATGAAAGCATATCATTAAGTCTGTCTCTGTCTATTGTGGTCCTGGGTGATGGAGAAGAGAGCTCCCATTGTCTCTTATTCTGGTAACAAGTGGCACTAGACAGCCATTGAGGGACAAACATAGCATAGATAAGAGTCTGGATTTAGACATTAATCTCAGTTAAGGCCAATCTGCTGCGGGCACCCCTCCCTCAGCAACTCCCAGGGGTTCACCATCCCTACACCACCACACGTCTTTGTTTATAGCTTGGATCACATTTCCCCTATTGCCATTCTGATTGGCAGAGCACAGAGTAGGCTCTAACTCACGTTATCGGCTCCCATTTTCACAGCTATTAACGTCCCAAAATGTTCTAAAGCATCATTCTCAACCTCCCCCCAATAGCCCCCCTGCGCCCCACCTCCATGATAAAACTGAACTTCTGTCAGATGTAATGGTTATGAGTTAAAACCTCTCCGACTTGGGTAAGATGCTTCTAAACTCTAATCTACATACATCTAGTATATTGTGTCTGGTGATAGATGACATGTTTTTGATGAATACGATGACAACTTCAGAAACGCATCAGGATCAAAAGAGGTATTATAAAAAACAAAAAAACTAAGTGATAGCTGGTGTCTGATATATTTTCATATGCGCCACGGTGCGGTATTATATGGAAAGATAGACAGGTCCTCGTTCATCTTAAAGGGAAACTGAGAAGCGTATAGATTATTATCCATGACCCACATTGACTGTGAACTATATGACTTTCCAAAAGCAAGAGATAGTCGTGTCAACCCTTGATTTAAAGTTGGGCATAACTGTTACAGTCCAGGCCCTCCATATTGAGCTGACGTGGACCAACGGCGAGGGCAGCGGGCCCAAAGTCATCCGTCAAAAGACTTGTTGGCAGGATCGCATCGCTTCAAAGTAGATTTACAAGGAGAGGAAAATCATAAGAAATGTCTTACCCTCTGAGACTGAGAACTGTATGAACTGTATGAAACAGAACAACGTGAAATCAAATCAATTAACAATGAGCATTTATTACCGCGGCATACAAGACGCTTATCGCTTTAGGGCAGATGCTGTGCTCTGTTCGGGGATCTCAGTGGTCTGTTGTCCCAGTGCTCATTAGAGCCGAGCAAGCGGGCGATGTTTCACCGTGTAGATAATCAAACGTTTGCCGTGATATCATGCTAATTATATTTTTAGATTGCGATGGTGTTGGTGGTCGCACTCATTCATTATGATTTGTTATGAAACTATGGCTTTTATAAACGGCAGCTTTTTTCAACCCTGAAAATACATTTATCTTCTCATTACGGGTAATTGTTTGGATCTTTTTATTTTAAAACTAATTTGGTGCCACTAGCATAAAAAAAACAAAAAAGTTACTTTTTACGAAAAGTTTGCTTTTTTTTCTCACTGAAACCTTGTACTGGTTACAAATATAGCTATAAGGACAACCAACCCCATGACGGTCACAATGTGTCTTTGATGGTAAATCACTTGATACGTATGAGCGAGATCCCCATTCAACCTACGGACCTGACCTGACCGTGTTGATGATGAGAAATTTGTGCAAGAGTAAAAAAAATCAACCAACCCTGGTCCCACCTTGTATGCTCTTTGATAAACTCCCACTCTAGAGTTCATGCTACTCCAAATACATACAAATCGTACTGTATAATCACATCATATGTGAAATTGGTCCATCAATCGCTTAGCCTCAGTTTATAATAGTGTGTGGGTATTCAATAATCATCTTCTTTGTACGGTAAATTACGCATGATTCATTGAATGCGGTCATTACATTAATAAAGTTAATCACCTCACTAGAGCTGTGCTTAATCCCTCAGCTCTTTTTTTATCCCCTGTGAACCTCATAAAAATTCCCGCACACTGGGATTTGGTTTGCCCTGCGGCAAACCGTCCGAAGGACGTGAACAGGGAGCTCATTGCAAAGGTTGAGGAGATGATATTTTGGAGACCAATATCATCTCCATAGTCCCAGGGCTTTAGGACGGGACTGCGATTGAATCTTAGTCTTAAATCTCACGCTATCGTCTCCACTGTCACGCAAGGGTTTCGTTTTTTGACAAAGCCTGTCATTTAATTGCAAATCAGAGGATGTTTTTTCTATAGCATTATGGTTGATGGAATGATCGATATGAAAATATCTTCATACTTAAGAGGGCTTGGGATCAATCTGGACTCTAGACAGGAACCCAATGTCAGTGTGTCAGTGCATCAGGATGAATTACCATCCAGATAAACTTTCCTACCAGCCATGTAGTGTTTTGTTCAGCACCCCACAATACACGTCGCGAAGAATTGAGCCATTTTGACAAGCTGTCTGAAAAAAAAAGCCAATGCAATAAAAAATCTGAACACAGCACTCACCCACACAACAAAACAAACCTACCCTCCCTTCAAGCATCATCTGCTCATTCTAATCAGCCCCTCTCACCCTGACACTGTGGCCATCCTCGTCTGTTCTCCGCAGCAGGGGTGGTGAGAGCGGTTGGGAGTGGGGGGACGTGGACACGGGCGGCAGCGCTCGAGGGATGCAGTGGGTTCACGGGTCGGGAGATAAAACGTGTGCTCCTGTGCCCTCCTGAGTGGGATCAACCGTAGATCCCTCCACCCTGACATTGGGATCGTTAAGCCGTAATACAGGCCTCAGAGAGGGTGGTCTATATGAGGACGGACGGCGGGAGGGCATGGATGTCACGGCTGTTCAGTACCTTAGCAAAGGTGGGATTGGTGGGGGAATGCAAACAACAGGGAGATGAAGAAGGCCACCTGCCGAGCGCTCAGCAAACACTTGCTCTATATAATAAATCCGTGATGTAATTATATTTGGCATGTCAATAGTGTGAATGCATAACAGGCCTATTCCTGTGTGCGACTGTGTGGTTACATAGAATTTCTCCCCGTTACAAACAGTCTATGGGAGTTTGAGAAGCAGGCCGCAGGGGCCAGGAGCCAGAACTCAAATCCCAGTAAAGTCTACCGCAAACAGACACTTTTTCCAACGTCGCAAATTCCGATGTTGATACTGTTAAAAAGGGAAAAAATATGGCCAAGCCTGCTCATGAGTCTGCTTATTATTGATGGAGGAAAAACACATCAGAATAAGCCTTCAGTTCCCTGTCACTTGGCTAGCACCTGAATCATTCAAATCCCCTTTTTTATTTGCCATGGAATACTTACGAGGACCATCATGGTTTCACTTCAGACCAGCGGTACTTCTGGAAGATCCTCAGACGTCGTCAGGCAAGAGAAATGTGGCAGGTCCTTCTGCAAGGATGACGGATGACTGGAAAAGCGCGCACATGTGTGTGCGTATATCGCTCCTCTGTCTGGGATCAATAACACCGCATGCTTCACTGCTTCCCCAAATCCAGGCATCATTCAGGAAGCCCCCCTTCAGCTTGTTTCCGCCTCAACCTCCCCACCAGCCCTGTCGTTCCCTAAGCCAGGCATCACTTTGAAGGAAGCGCCGGGAAATAGGGGGGAGTGGGGGGGTGGTGGTGGTGGTGATGGAGGGGGGTGGGGGGGTTGGATGTGGTGAAGTGGAAAGAGCAGCTCGTGCGAGCAGATGCTTGACGTGCTACCTATGGTCCCCCCCGGTTTGCCACGCTACATGGAGGGGCGACTCTCCCAGGCTCAGTGGGTGGTGTCTCTGGAGCGCCAAGAGAGACAAGCGATGCCGTGACACGAATCATTTCTTTAGTGGGTTTGTTTCATTTTTTTCTTCTTTCTCTTCCTCCTAGAAAGGTGTGAAGTGGTCGGGGTCCGTGGGTTCCTGCTCAGCCCTCTGAAACAGCCTTCCGACCGGCTTTGGTCGATACTTAACCTCTGTTCCCTCACTTACTGGATTGTGTTTGGTCGTATTGTTTGGAAAATCCTTATGCCGTGTATGTTGAATCGAACTGCCCAACCTTGTCTGTTCAAACAAAGAATTATGAGGCAAGAAAATCTATTTGAAAGCTTTTTTTTTGCACAAGGACTCAGCCGGAATCAGAAACCAGAGGCCACCTCCCTGGCCGCAGCTCGCTTGCGTTATTACGCTGAGATGGACAAACATCCCAGCCGTCAGGGAAACACCACGAGGCGGTAGATTGTAGATTATCATTGAGCCGACCTAATCACACATCCGGCCACTTGCACGAAAAAGGTCAAGGGGGATTCGGTTTGCGTGCCTTCCGCCATTTTTACAACCGCTAATCAGGGGGTTACAACCAAACACGTCCACACGTCCACGTCCCAAGGGAAGCCCTGCAGAAGGTCAGTGCTACAGGGACACATTGTTGTCCTTGTAGCTCAGTTGAGCGGCGTGTCTTCAGGCTAACGTCTACGTCTAAATCCCTGAATACCCTATTCACATGTACATGAGGATGAAGGGGGAAGGGCTGGGTGGCTCACCGGGTAAAGCGCGTTCTATAGGCTCAGTCCTGACCGCAGTGACCCGGGTTTGAAGCCTGCCCGTGGTCATTCGCTGCATGTCTTCTCCTCTATCACCCATACCTTCCTCTCTATCACACTGAGGCTGGAGGGGAAAGGTTGGTTGGGAGAGATAGACTGGAGTTTGGCCTCCAACTCCACAGCCTTGAGTTTACATTGACGTTACTAAAGCCAAATATAATATGGTGGAGCATAAGATATACAGCCTTTAAACCACTGAAGGCAGACAAGCGATGAAAAGGCTGAATGTGTAAACTTTAATGGTACATAATGAGCCATGCATATACACTGGACACATGACAAGGAACTAAAAACAAAGCAACACATTTGAACTATGATGAGATCAGGTCAGAATATACAGAGATAAATGATAATGTCATTTATTATTATAATAGTTTATAATAATATTGATATTATTTTTTATCAAAAGCTTGAAGGCAAACAGAAAGGCTAAACGATATGGGCTTGTTGCTCTCTCTCTCTACCCAGGATTGGTCCTCAGGGTTTGCGACAGCGTTTTCCCAGGCTAAGCAGCGGGGGGGACCCGTCCTCGTCCCTGAAGGCAGGAGGGTCTCTTGCGGACCTGGGTCATCTCTGGGGACCTGGGGAGGAACACAGGGTGCTGTTAACCGACGACGTTCACACTGCTCACTCCCGTCGACGGATCTCAATGACTTTGCATAGGGCTCTCTTGAAATGCATTGTGGGTCAATCCGTTCTGTCGGGCTCCGTTGTCTGCATCAAAAAGTTCAAAAGCTCAACTTTTCAGGCAGCGACATATCCGTCGGCCAATCAGATTGCGCTATACGCAATACATATAGGCAAATACACTACTGTGATGCTACTTGGGACTCTGTCTAATGAAATCGCCTTTGTGGTACAACCCGGGAAAACATATATCAAAAAGCCGGCCGGCAGCAGGGGATTTTAAAATGCTACGCGAAGCAACAGTCCTCGCGACTACAGGATACATTTTATAATAAGAAGCAGATGAATCAGGAAAAAGCTGGCTTTGTTTGCGGGAAGCAATTTTGTTTGGCTGCAGGCTGCGTCTAAAAAGACTACCGGTACTCCCCTATACGTCAGACCCGCCCGCCGTCATCCGTAGACGGACGTGTACAGTGTGAACGCGGTGAAACCGACGCTGTTCAGAGCGGTACCGGTATCAAGGACAGGACAGGGCAGTGTTCTCCTGCTCGGTGCCGTTGTCCTTCCCGTCACGGTCTTATTCTTCGGGCTTGAAGGACTGTATGTATGATGTACACGGAAATTCGGTTCCGGAACACCGGAATAAAAAAGCGATAATAACCGTGACCTTCTCCCGTCCGAGGCGAAGTGCAACCCTGAGTGCATCTATTGTAACAATATGATTCTGGTTCTTTCTTTCTTTTGTTGGATCGTGCTGCAAATATGAAGTGATTTCTTGCACTACTCTGTGTGCTTTATGCTTTTCTCCAACTCTCTTTCAATGTGGCCTGTTCAACTTGTTCCTTTCTCCTCTTTGATTTCAATCAACCCATCTAAAAACCTTGCATAGGGAGCAAATTAATAATTCAGGGTAGGTGAGTGGCAGAAGAAAAGTCACATTTTAAGGTGGCGAGTCTCCCCCCCCCCCCCGCCTCTCCCCTCTATTTTGCATTACTTAAGGTAAGCAGGCTAGAAAAAGTAATTCTTAAAGTCGGAAACCAGAATTAATGCCCTGGATTCCTTTTAGTTGCTGCTCCATGTTTTTCACGACCGTACAGTCACTTACTTAGGTACATTTACTCTAAAAAAACTTCTTTTTTTTGAGGTTCTTACAACCAGATTTCAAATGATCGTTCCCTTTCATTCATTCATGGCAGTGTTCAGGACCACCTCCCTGATAGCCTTGGTGATCAATATTCTTACAGGGGAGGATTCAAGGATTATTTCAACCACAATGATAATGAAAAAATTGCCATGATGTGCTATGAATAAATTCAAAAGCTTTTTTGAATAACAGCTTAATTTAATTTTTACGACCACTGGAGTGCATGCCGACTATGAATGAGAAGTTAGAAGACACAAAAAAGACAGGGAATATGTGCAGAAAATAAATAAAAGGATATCTTGAATCCCTGTTTCCATGACATACAGAGCCCTCAGGGGTTGGTGTGCATTCCACGTTAATAACTTAACACAGGGCGACAAATTAATATGGTCAACATTGGAATAACACCCCCACTCCGGGCTCACTCCACTAAGGAAACACCTTTTAACTGCCAAGAGTCTCCCTGGTGCTTTGTCCCAATAAGCGCCATCGGCTTCTTAACGACAGCCCTTCTAACTTGTTTGTCTTTGCATGACCTGGAGGGCTCTTTCCCCAGCGATCCCCTCAGTCTCGGAGTGAAGACCCTCTCAGGGGCTCATCCAAGCTGGATCAAGATCAACATGATAAGCAGCACTGGGAGGATGGAATTACCCCTGTCTTAAGAGCACAGAGAAAACCCCTCTTCTCCTCTTAGATAACATAGCCCCCCCCTCCCTCTCTCTTGGAAATGCGCGAGAGTGTGTGTGTGTGTGTGTCTCTGTGTGTGTGTGTGTGTGTGTGTGTGTGTGTGTGTGTGTGTGTGTGTGTGTGTGTGTGTGTGTGTGTGTGTGTGTGTGTGTTTGTGAGAGAGAGAGTGTGAATGTGAGAGAGAGAAAGACAGAGACAGAGAGAGGGGGGGGGGTGCCCTTGGACTCTGGTGCCTTGCATGTGGAACCACTTAGTACTTCAAATGCAGAGCTTTCCACGGTGAACTCCGGGATGTCACCCCAAAATCAGCGGCGACGCGATTCCGCCTCGCCGCACTCACTGCTGATCAAAACAGAATGACACCTCTCTGGTCCCGCTATGGGTCACCATAGCGGTCACCCCTCACAGAGGGGGGCGCCCTTGTGTTATAAAACGGGGGGGGGGGGCGTTAACTGGTATGCAGGTAGTGGCTCATTTGGCTCGATACCCGTTCCCGTCCCCCTCTCCCTGTTTGACAGAGGAGTGGAGGGGAGGGTTTGCTTCCAGAGCAAACGTCCTCCGGCGCTCGTCACAGGGGGCGCACGCGCTCCGACTGACGACGCACGCACACAGAGCGGAGCTTCGGAGGGGATGACATCAGGCGCACGCGGTGACAGCTTTGGACTTCACCGGAAAAGGTCGAAGAAATGGTTGAAATGCCAAAAAATAAATGCAATAAATATCCCCCGGAGGGGAACCGCGGTTATCCAAGCAAAGAGACGTGGTCTGAAACCAGAGTCAGATGTGTCGCCGTGGGCTGAGGCTTCGGTTCCGTCTGCCTCACACTAACATGTGCGAGGTGCCATTGATGGGGGGCCTGCCTCTCTCTGCCGCTGAGCGACTAGGCAGCGGCACCGCGTTGTTCTCCTCTTTTGATTCTCGCCGCTCATTTTCAGTCTTTCTAGCGACGTTCCCGTCCTCTTTCCCCGTCTCCACGTCTCTCCACGCGTCACTCTTTCTGAGTCGCGCACAGACACACACACGCAGTGTTGGGGAGTAACGGAATACATGTACCGGCGTTACGTATTCATAATACAAATTATAGCTAACTGTATTCCCTTACAGTTACAATTTAAATTGTTGGTATTTAGAATACAGAATACAGAATACAGTGACGATACTTCTGTTTCAGTAGTTCATTCGTGCTTTCACATCAACAGCATTTAGTGCGCATTAAACAAGTTTGGTCCCTTGGTTCAGTACGTTTGCGTTGGTATGAATGCAACAACCTCACTTCGATGTGAACCAAATCAGCCGACCGAGATCTCCCTGAACATCTGGTCTCGGTTCGCTTCCAAACGAACCCTGGTACGGATTGCTTCTGATGTGAAAACGAACGCACCTCGGTCCGATCCAGTTCTACAAAGCATATGCCTCTTTGGACGTAACAGGCACACGCTCAGCCGCGCGCATTATGGGAATTATTGTTTGATTCGCGCTAACTCCAAGACTAGCAGCAAATTGTCGGACTGTCCGAAATTTGGACATACACCCACATAAAACGCATGCTGGAAAACACACATTAAAATGCCGATGATGGAACGATCCTCTCTCTCTCTCTCCCTCCCTCTCTCTCCCTCTCTCTCCCCCTCTCTCCCTCTCTCTCCCCCTCTCTCCCTCTCTCTCCCTCTCCCCCGTTATTCAGAATACAATGCTCGTTATTCAGAATACAATGCTCAGATTGAGTGACGAAACGGAATACATTACATATTACATTTGTGGGCATGTATTCTGTAACTGGATACATTTTAAAAGTAACCTTCCCAACACTGCACACCCGTACCCTGAAATCAGGGGAGCCACACAGGACATCAGCATGATGACCGCTGAGGTTCGACCGTCCTCTAAGAGATTCCATTTAGAACCACCATGTGCCACTGAGGAGTGTCTTGCGTTAAACGCCTCATTCTTCACACTTGAGTGGGAATGCATTTTGCACCGTTTTATTGAAATCAGTTGTATGACTGCATAGATCCTATCCTCGTGATAGCTTCAAGCAGAGTAAAACTCTTTCAAAGTCTCTTTTTCTGATCAACGTAATTATCGACCAGCTTCCTCGAGTGGATTCCTGCTGGCTTCCTCTTGGTCCCGGTGAACCACAAGGGCTTATTCGTTTATAAAACATACTTTTGCACTTTTGTTTATTTCAGCGGTTGTGTTGAATTGAGAATGCACTTGGTTCAGATGCACCCTCCCTATGTCTCTGATTTGAACCCATAGACCAATAAGAGCTTGTCTCTGAGCCGTGGACATTCAGCGCTGGATTCCCCCAAGACTGTTTTGCTCTGTCTCTGTTCTCCTCCATCTACTGTACTCCAACAGCTGCACCTCCAGACAAACCACTGAAGTTTGTGGAACCATGACCCCCCAATTGGATAAATCTCTAATGGGGATGGGCACGCCTCCTGATGGCCGGTTCAGACTACACGATTTCGGCCCGATTTTGCCCCGATTCCTTCGTCGCAGACAAATTTGCGAATCGTACACGATTTTGACAGGTCGGCGACGAGAAGAGGTCTTGTAATGTGACATGCTTGCGATCTGCGATGTTTTCGTCTGCAACGTTCGAGGCCCAAGTCCCAGTGAACGAAAAAGTTGGTGCCTGGTGGCATGTCAGAATTTTTTGGGGAATCGCATGACGTAGCCATCATGAGGGAACCCCGCCCCCAGTTGCGTGAGGGAACCCTACGAACAGCTGGAGCTCAGTGTTTACCAACTGACTTCACTGCACTACGCTGAGTACACAGTAACTACTACAAAAAATGAATGCGATCAATAGCAAGAAGAAGAATGCTAATGAAGAAAACGAGAGAAAATGGAACAACATAATGGAGACAACTTTGGTTGAAATGCGGCAGTATATTTATATCGCTCATGTCACTCGCAACGCAACTACTGTGAGGAGTTGCTGCATTGAGCAGATATAAAAACTACTGGAACCTTTATGACAAAAATGTAAAAAACATTTATGTCAGTTCTAAACCTTTGATTTTCTAAATATCTTGTAAAGGTGAATGATACAAAGTAAAGAGCATCGCACCCTCGAATCTTGTAGTGTGGCCAGTCTCCCGACGAGACGACGCCCGATTTCCTGGCTCTGTGATCGTATAGTGTGACATGTTAAATCGTGGAGGAATGTCTGAGAATCGTGTAGTCTGAACCGGCCATGAGAGGAAGTGGACCACCTGGCTTCCTGGTGAGGCCAGGGCAACGTAGAGCTGAACGCTGGGTACACTGTACATACTTCCGGAGGAGCCCGGCCCCAATGTCCGCCCTCATCGACTGGGCCTCCCTGGTGAACACTGGGGAGTCACCCAGCTCCTGGCCCTCATCGACTGGGCCTCCCTGGTGAACACTGGGGAGTCACCCAGACTCCTGGCCCTCATCGACTGGGCCTCCCTGGTGAACACTGGGGAGTCACTCAGACTCCTGGCCCTCATCGACTGGGCCTCCCTGGTCAACACTCGGGGCAGAATGGCGCGTCTTGAGACGCAGTATACTACATTGTGAATCCGAGCCACCTTCTGCCCCACACAAAATATCCTTTAAAAATAAATAAAAATGCAGAGTAATTTCTTAACCTATATTGACTCAGTTATCTATTTATTAATATTTATTAATATTTATTGCATCATATATTATGTATTTCGTGTTACGACACTTGTTTCTATGAACATCCTTATTGTACCAACAGCAACACATTGTTGCTTCTCTATCTTGTGACAAATGTAATTCAGTTCGCTAAATGCCCTAAATGTAAAGGTAAAGGTACATTTCCATTCTCCCCACCCTGTCACACACACACACACACGCACAAATCTAATCTCCCCTGTTAAAAAAGCAACGTGCAATACAAATGTATATACACCGACGGGTAAATCTATATTCATTTACATTTAAATAATGTAAATATAGTATAGGGCTGCATAGCCTCTAGCCCTCTCATTGCCTCTAAGCCTTTCTCAGCCTAAATCCTTTATAGCTTTCTATTCATTAGTTTTTCCATATTGTTAATTGATACTTACTTTGAATACTTCTTGAAACAACCTCACCATGTCACTTTTCATGAATAAAATATTTCTGATTATAATTTCTTTCATGGGCTGACCTTGGTTGGTGCAGTCTCCTATAGCTGCGCTGCACTGTTTTTCTTTGTATCAGGGCGTGCAGCACATTACCTCAATTTCCATTGCATGCTCTGATTCGTTGTAGGCTTTCTGGATAAAGTGGCTGCTAAACAACCCAATTTGGATGTAAACATGGTCGGTAAGATTGACACCAACGAAAACCATGAACATTGCTTTTGTTACATGCAAGCCCACACGCACACACACACACACACACACACACACACACACACACACACACACACACACACACACACACACACACACACACACACACACACACACACACACACACACACACACACACACACACACACACACCTCGGCCATCGATGCAATTTGCGAAATCCAAAAGGGTAATATTTTAACCTATGTACGTTTTTACGAGTATAGCATGAAAAAAAAGAGAAGGACAGATTGAAATGTTCCGCACATCAAACGCGCCGAACATCTGACAAAATGTGTAAGTGCGCGGAGCAGCTGTGTGCCAGGACACACTTTTATCTATATGCCAGCGCAAACAGGCCGGCAGATGGTCTAATTACCTCTGGAGAGTACATCGAGGTCTAACATACACAAAAACACCCGTTCCGGGCAATTCCCCCTTCCATGAGCAAACACATGCGGCAGATAGAGGCGGCGGGGGGAAGCTGTTGAGATTGAGGTAAGCTTTTTGAACGACGGAGGGTCGTGAATGACTGATTTCACCGGCACTACTTACATAACGTGTTTCTCCGGTTCCGGGCCGATGATGTCAGAGACCGAGCTGTAACGAGAAGTAGAGAAAAAAACAAGTCTTGAGAGTTCTGAGTTAGAGACAAGAGAGGCGGGAAAATGGAGACGGTGCACATAAAGCAGGCAGAGTTACGGATGAAACTGGTACCTGAAACGCTCGATCAGAGAGTGGAAGAAAATGAAAGAGAAAGCCTGATAACGAGATTCTAAAGTTTAAGACAAAATAAGAAAGAAACAAAATGAGACTAAAGTGAGAATAACGCAGGCAAAGACATAATTGGAACACGTACGTGAACTACTTAAGCGAAGTGCCGTGTGTACTTTAGAGACAAAACCCCCTATAGGCAGGCGGTGGGAGAGAGGCCGGCAAAGACTAGACTAAAACTTAAAACACAACTAACAGCCTGAGTAGGACCCTTTTAGTGCTGGCGTCGCTGGGAGCATGAGTCACCGTTTGACTGCAACAAGGTGAGGCGATAAAAATAGACTCACGTCAACTAATCCATCACTGAAGAGGAAGCTCCCAGTCATCTGGCTTTGCTGGTTTCAACTCACGTCCTATCGCTGTGTAATCTGTTTGTTTTCTGTCCGAAGGGGAACATCGCATCCAGGGTGTTGTGATTTTAATCTGTACCTGTGTGTGTGTGTGTGTGTGGTGTGTGTGTGTGTGTGTGTGTGTGTGTGTGTGTGTGTGTGTGTGTGTGTGTGTTGTGTGGTGTGTGTGTGTTGCATTAGAAGGACACAGGCAGTATGTAGCTTGGTCCGATTCATCACACATTAATCAATTAGTTTCTTATTATAATAATAATATCTCAAAGATAGGAGCTAAAAAGTTAATACACAGAGAGAGACAGAGACAGAGACAGAGACCAGAGAGACAGAGAGAGAGACAGAGACAGAGAGAGAGACAGAGAGAGAGACAGAGAGAGAGAGAGAGAGAGCGAGAGAGAGACAGACAGAGAGAGAGACAGAGAGAGAGACAGAGGAGAGAACGAGGAGAGAGAGAGCGAGGAGAGAGAGAGAGAGAGAGAGAGAGAGACACGTAGGCCAACTGCCTAAGTCACAAGGCTGGTACATTTCTCCAAATCTTGGCTAGAATAAAGATGAGCAGGAAGGAAATGGATGGAAGACCGTGAATGTTAAAAAGGTGCATCTAAATCACAGCCATTTGTTCAAAAAGTAAGGCTCTGAGGTCACGCTGGCTGGCTGAAAGATGGGATACAAAAAACTTGAATCCGGTCCAAGTTGTGGCAGCGGGGTCTCTTCGCGGCGGAGGACGCCAGGAGGTGGGCTAAGTGCCTGCAGATGGGTTCGGGGCACTCGGCGCAAGAACAAGGAACAGGCATGGAAGCGACAGCTGCAGGTGACGGCTGAAAGCGGGAATTGGGCGGGCCGATCAGGGGACTGTGATGAGGCTGGGCCATTAGGTGTGTGTGTGTCGCGGGGCATGATCGCTCTGCTGAGTGGAGAAGAGCGTGCTCGGTCGGCGAGGGTCGCTGCTGCGAACGAGAGAGAAGGGACGGGGTAAAGCTGTGGAAATTAAACCAAGTCAGGTCCCGGCGCACTGAGAGGACTGGGGGGGGGTCACGCTGGAGATCACAAGGTGGGCCGCGGGTCGATACGGCACATCTGTACCACATGTTGACTGTCCCCGTTTTATTTTGTTTCCCAGCCCTCAACTGATGTCTAGCAGACTTCAACACCTGTGTGGCTTTTGCAGCATCATCCCCCGCTGGAAACACATTTGAGTTAGAAATGCTACACTTTTAAGAACTTAGAAAAACTTGATTATTCTATGCATTCGCGCGCAAAAAAAAGCTGATGCTAATATTGACCTTGTAAATCAATCAAGCTCTATCTTGTTTCCCCTTGTGTAACTCGATCCGTTGATGAACGGAGGGCTCGTTTCGGAGACGTCACGTGTGCAAATAGAATATGCCCCAGAGATGTCATTTGATTAAGATAACAGTTACGCCGGAATATGGAGAGAGGTGCGGATGACACCCGCCGATGTGAGACGTTCCACTAGAGCGAGTAACAGCGACGGCCTCAGATACGCTTCTATCCAGCAATAAAACGATAAGCACCGTGGTGACATTTTGCCTAACTGTATCGGCAACAACAGTTCTGGGCGCCGATCATTTGTGGGCCCGAAGGCAGACTGCGGTGAGACTGGCTGCGGTGAGCGGGACGAAGGCGGTCATGCCGAGCCTTAGGTTACATATTGTTCTGTCTGGTGCGAGGCCGGTGCGGTCACGTTCCGGCCGAGTCCACTTTGATTAGATCACATGTTCAGCCGCAGAACCCCGGGGCCATCTGAAGTTCAGGGCTACGCTCCCGCTGCGAACTCCCTCGAAGCCAAACACAAAGGGGATCCTATGTGGGTGGTGAGGCATCTTGAAGGAATACACCAGGAAGGAGTTCATCTCCGTCCTCCCCTAGCGGAATAGGTTGCGACTTTTGGTTCCGAAATGCGATGCATACATTCCTGAAGGTTAAACGTGCATTCTGTAGTATTGTACTTCTCCAAAGGTTTATAAAGATGGTAGAAAGAATTCCATAATATACTTTTTTGTGTATCTTCACTGTGAATGCAGCAAACCAACCTTGAGAGAAGAGAAAAGATAGTACGCATCTGGTAGCTGGAATCAACAATACGATTTACTTTTGCAGGCAATTCATCCTGCTGAAAAATGTTCTTTCCCCACTTATGCAGACATGCACTTAGGTATGTACTTGGGCACTGTCATTTTGTAAATACTGTCTGTTCTGTTTATGTTGAGACGACCCGTGCTCGCACGCGGCATTAAACCAAGCCCCCCCTGACCTGCCGTGTGGTCCTTAAAGCAACTTGAACCCGTCAAGGCCTGCAGAAGAAAAGCATCTCCTCTCATTCGATCCCGGCTTACACTGTGCCTCCCTCGTCCGTGAGTCATCGAGTTGTAAAACAAGCCTAGTACATCTCCACTTGAAATAGTTTGAAGATGGCAACCTTTCAGATAGCCTTGAGTTGTCTCCCGTGTCAGACGGTGGTGATCAGGAGGAGAAAACAGTACCACTCACCGCTCACTCCCTGTGGTGGATGCCATGTTCCCGAAATACGATACAGGACATTAAACCCCAAGGGGAATAAAAAACACTCTGTTGTTGATTTAACACGTCAATTAGAACCAGATTAAACCACATTGCTGGCATTCTTAAAAAATGAAGTTACACCATGAAACATAGATCATGTGAGGGACAGAAGTTAACAGTTATTGGGGGCGCAAAGAGACCCAACGCTGTATATTGAAAGACGAAACCAACTCAAGGGAGAATTTAACGTTATTTGAAAGGTGGGGATTTAGGGGAGCATGACAAAATGACCAAGCCACATTCCTAGGGGTTCAAGAAATGGAGAAGATGTCCCAATATTTACTTCTAGTCATCTGGGCTACATTGAGACAGTGCCTGTACAACATGGGGTACAGGTTAATAACATATCAGCCTTGGTTTGAACCCCTCAAAAAAAGAAGAAAGATATACATTTTTGGATGTTATTGTACGTTTTTGTACACTTTTGAACACTGGAGCTGTGGCTGGTTGCTAATCTTCCTGCCTCACATTGAGTGGTTTATCACAAAGTCACAGTGGATTTGTACCCTTGCCTTCTGGACAGAATCATTTGTTTCTCAGTCGCACCGGTGCTGCTGCAGGGATTACTAAGGCTTTGTTCCCTCAGTCAGAATAAAATTCAGCCAGCCCACTAGATGAGTACTTGAGTGAGCGTTGACAAGTCAAAATTGGAGCAGTGACAGTGTCACAACAATTGCTCACCCCCCCTTCAATTAGCTAGGTCAGAACAAGGAACGCCACGGTGTGCCAATCAAGGTTATGAAGCAATAAAAGTTTTGAGGACACATTCTGCTTCAAACTCACTATGATATGCTCAGACCTTGACAACCTTTATTGTCTGTACACTTGACGGCATAAATATAGTAGATCTGAATTTCAAATTTTTGATGAATCTGAAACAAATATATATGAGCGTCTGGCAGCTATAACATTTGTAAATTCTGAATTTAAAAACAACCCAACATCATTATAAGACAAATTAGGCGGAAACGAACAGATCGCTGGATATATTATCTTCAAAGCTCAGAGAAGAGATTTCATTTGATGTTTTGACTATCAGACATAAACCTCCTCTAGAGATTAAGGGCAGCCATGGCATGTTTCAAAGGATCACCAAACCCTATTCACCACTACCTTTGATCATCAAACAGGGCTCCCAGGCTGGGCTCCTCCCTGTGTTTTAAGAGGCCCTTCCCGGACATGGGGTCCCCTACCATGGTCAGAGTTCGGGGGGACCTTTGGTCTCAAAGAAAGGGGATATGTATGATATTGCCCCAGGGACTGAGGCAAGATAAAGATTCTGAATGAAACAACCAACATTTATTATAACAGTAAGGAAAATAGGCCTGGTCTCTTTTGGGTTAAAAAAACCCAAAAATAAGGTGGTTACCGAGTTGCAGTTAACTATGACCGAACAAGCATATACCGGTATATAATTAACCCATATATGGGATACACCTCATAACAACTCAGGTTCAATTCCGGCCAGCTATATTACATGTGATTCCCTCTTTCTGTCAACCCAATATCCCCTTCACTATCCTGTCCATAAAGGCATGAAAAAAACAGATTAAATATGCATATGCCTATAAAAAAACGGATAAAATATGCATATAAAAAAAAGACAGATTTCTCCACAGGAAATGAAATGTAACTCTGGGAATGATAACAAAAAACAATCTCACGTCCCAATCGGGCATGAGAACAATTATTTCACATTGGCAATTTGAGGGAACATTCGTATTTTCCCTTAATTAGTGAACAAATAATGGTGCTTGTTAAAGTTGTAGATTGATTTCAAATGATGTGATCCGACAGCACAACTCAGTGCTGTAGTATTAATGTGAAATAGAAAAACACTGATTCAGCAGCAAATGGGAAATTATAAAGAGAGCGAAGAGTACATTATTCTATGATTCTTTCCTAATCCTTCACAGTAAAACAAATACATAATATTATAATAAACTCATGTGTAGTGCAGCCGAGTGTGGAACACGCACGATATCTCCTTTACTGCATCATCATTGCATTTGAAACAATAAACAAACTTGCAGTGATGTTCAGCCAAAGTTAAATTATCCTGACCAAAAAAACTAAATGATTCAGCTGATGCATTATGGAGCTACGCTGACCGGCCTAAATATAATATCAACATCATTATCAAATCCGCTGAGAGAGAGATGCAGCAGTAAGCTGGCAATACTGATGGGAAAATATCAATTATTTGTCCCAAGTTTCACTACCTTGAATTTATAATTGGAAGGACAATCAAGAGTCAGCAAGGACGCTCCTTTGCATGGACGAAAAAAAAATGGTAAAAATCCTTTTCAGTTCCAAAACACAACCCGTTTATTTAACTATTCATACTCAAGATAAACCAAAGCTATGGAGGGGGCGATGAAGTGAAGATAAGCTAATGATATGCCTTCTTGTTCAGATGTGCTTGTAATCTTCTGTGTAACACAACATTAAAAAGGCAGTGTCTTGTATTACATCTAGCAACAGAATTACTGGATTAAATGAAAGACAGAGGTAGGCACTTAGAGAGACCATAAACAAATCTACGTCACAAATTGCACAGCTTAATACAAACTCAGTGAAGAACCGCGTGCAAGTGGACTTTACGCTTCTACAGATCAAAATTTAATCGGAAATGTTTGTTCGGATGAGTACAGACATTGTAATTGTTGAGGTTTCATTTAAATAGGCAATTCAGGCACACTGTGTATGACATGGCGTAATACAGGTTTATCCTCTGTTGGAAAACCACTGGGCGTACTGTGATTCCCGAAGACCATCACGGATTTAACACGCACACACTGATTGGCTCATCCGTGCTAGGAAGGTCCGCTCCATGGGATTCAGTGCAGGCGGCGCAGACCAGAAGCTATCATTTTCCGTTCAAGAGCTCTACTAAGGAGCTGGCTGGCTGTCTCGAGTGTAATCGGGGAAGTGCTGGGCTCGAAGGCAATCGATCAGCAAGGAGGCGCGCCATGTTCCCCTTGTAATTACACACCAATGTCGGGGCTCATGCTAGGGATTCATGGCGCACACACACTGGCGTCCCTTGTCGCACTTGAAGCTTGACTTCAGGTAAGCGAAGGGGGACCGGGGAAGGAGGCTGGTGTCCTATCACCTAGGCTTCAACATCAAGAGAGAGGAACTCGAACAAATATGGTGAAATCATGATTTGTTGTGAACTGACCGAGGATGTCTTTGAAATATTGTGCGTGGTACTGAAGCCTCAAAGTGTAATATAATGGTCAATTAGCAGTGGCAGGTCATCAAATATCTGGTTGTTTTTTCTATGAGCGTGTGGCTGCAGTCCGAATGAGCTTTGGGTGAGAGAGCTTGCAGAGATAAAGTTTTCCACGAAAACAAAACCTGGCAAACATGAATGAACATAAAATGCATGAAACAGCCAAAGAAAACTTGCAAAACAAAAACAGCTGCTGGGTTTACAAAGGATCGTTATACTTTTATGCCAATCTACTCGAACACAGTGATTGGAAACAAGAGATGTGGTTCTTGTGGGACGCCACCACAAGCCCCTGAATGCTACTGCTCACGTTGTCAAAGGAAATGTTGGGCAGGTACGTGATTCTGTACACAAATCTGTGCGAGCCATTACAGATTGCTGATAATAGCAGCAATTATATGAACACGGTGAGGAAACGTTCAAAAGATGAAACAGTGAATATGCCTCGTGGTGTGAGCACATCAAGTATAAATCAAGCCTGCATTGTCAGAAAATAACTCTCTCTCTCTAAACACAAAGACTCCATGCAATCAACCACAGACAGGCAGCTACCTCATTCGTCCACCGACGGAGGGCATATGGGTTCAGATACTACGGAACAACAGCTACAACATTATTACACGCTAGCTGGTGAAAAACAAAAGCACTTTTTAAATGAAACATTCACTTCGGGTTCTGGTATAAACCAGCGGGCTGTGACGAATGCGGCTCGGAGCTCAGGAAGAAAATCCTCAAAGTTTTGCAACACAAGTTTGGTGCAGTGGGAAACAATCGCAGTGCACGACACACATTGTGTTATCATTATTGAGAGAAACATATGGTGGGGAGGTTGCATGGGCTGCACATGGTCAAATGAGTAGTGTGCACAAGGATTCGGTCCAAAATCAATGTGGAGGCTGAGACCCTGCTATGCTTCACGGTTGATGCTCCAAGGATGTTGAACCAAACAAGATGTTTATAGGGATTGTTGCTGTTTATGCAACAGTTAAAGCAACCATTCTCATGCGTATTATTGAGTTAATACACATGAGAATAGATGTACACAAAAAAATAACTGCAAATTAAATCTAAGAATCAGGGTAGTCTTACGCCAACATTACTACTGCCCCATTACGGGGACAACATGTCAGAGAAAACGAATGAGCAAAACAATAATCATTCCTTGGCAGCATGCGAATGCAAGGAAAAACAATTTCCAGGCGTGCAATAGAGGTGGATCAGATAGCGTGCCATAACCGGGGCTCACCTGCTAATTGAAATTACACTGCCAGCAGGACTGACTGATGCCACATCCTCTGCTGCTGATTGCGGCTCTTCAGATCCGGCTTGCAGCAATGCGATGGACGGATCCTCAGTGGAAGCCTCCGACCCTGAAGCTTAATCAAGTGGAGACCATAGGTCGGTATATATATAGTGAACATTTCTCTAGGATCCAAATGACTAGGATTCATAATGACGGAGGATATAAGCAAACACTGGTTTACTACCCTGCTCCTGAAAACCTCCCACTGTCTTCAACTGAGGATACGAAGGCTCCCTCCTTACCTGTACACTGCGATCTCGCTGCCACGTCTACTTCTGGAACTGCTTCCTGTCTGGGCAGAGTCTTTAAACGATTTCTGACCTGGGAGACGAGGCGGGAGAAGGTCGAGTTGTGTTGCTTTCCTGTAAGACAAATGCAAGCGAGGTTAAGCGCTACGGGGTCTTAATACACGTGTTGGCTCAATTGTTATATACCTTGTATATGCAGTACACCTGTGAGCCAAAACAAGGCAACAGGATGGAATAAACCCTTCTCAGTCCCCCATGATCTAAACAAGAACCAGCTGACAAAAACTAGGACTTGCCCCACAAAGAATCAATTTATAAGTCCCTGAGGCTATGAATTAAAAGATCTCTCGCCTTGTCAGCGTAGCTTTTAAAGGGTCTTTACAGGCCTCCTAATGAGAGCTTGTTTTTCTATCTTTTCACACGGAAAGTGATTTTCGTGAGGGTGTTGACACATTGCAGTCACTTGAATTCATCATATAAAAGGGGGCATCGTGCTCCCACTGGAACAGGGTGACAGGGTGCGGTACGGTGGGGGTGAGCAGCTTAAAGATGTCCGTCTGCAGATCGCAGCATGGTCATGGTCATGGATCAACAAAAGGCCGGACACAGATGAACGTGAGAGACTTCTCAATAGAGACGTGTTAATATTGAGGACTAGAATATACAAATGATACAACGTTCAATGCTTTTACATGTTGGGACTTTGGCAAGAAATGACAACGAACGAATGACAAATGGAATTAAATGCATTCAGTTGTCCTTTGTTATATGGTAATGTAAGCTTGATAGTGGGGTGCCCCGTTCCGGGGGAATATGCTAATGTATTCAGCTTGAGATAACATCCAACCAATAAATTAAATTAAATTTGGTATAACACGTGCAGAACATGGCTCATCCAGTTATTTTGCAGTACAACTTGTCCAAACATACAGACACTTGCCAAAAGGTCCCTATATATATACAACAATCTTGAAAAAGGGTGATTAGTAAAACGCCAGCATGATCATTTGACAGATGACTCAAATGTTGACATTTCCGTATACGCAATCCAATCACCCATATTATTTCTCAGCAGCAGTATCTTTGCCTTTTTCGTCTCCTCGACCGGATTTAAGCGCAAGCTTTTCTAGTCTTCTGTTTCTGATTTCATCAGGATAAACTTTTGACCTGAACAGGACTACTCCTCTACCTCAGCAGGTCCAGCTTGACTGTCCACATAACCCAATAACCACAGGCTTACGCCAGGCTAAATCGAGTCATGTTCGTCTCCCATACTCTTATCTGATCTATGAATCCCTTGCAGATGTACGGGGAGGTATTGCGTTCTTTATAATAAAATGTAAAATGATGTAGTATGATATGCAATGTTTTGTCTTTTTTTCAATCCAAGTTTAAGGAAAGTAGTGACGACCAGCACACTGGATGACGTGTTGTCTATCCGATATAACACGCCACTTTAAAAAAATCTTTAACCATATTCAACAGACGGAACTCAAGGGGAGGGGAAATAAAACATTGACTATAAAAGGCAACAGTTGAAATAATGAAATTCATTATTCGATATTCATTTCAGACAGGAAAAAGAAAAATCATTAAGCACTTTAGCACTTCAGTCTATTGAAAAAAAACCTAACTGGTTGCTCTGCTGTGTCTATAGGGTTAGAGGACCAAAAACAGCTAGGCTTACAGGTAACACAGCAACACACAAATCCTCAGCATAATAGACTGCATTATGCCAACGTAATGGACACTGTGGTAGGATCTTGTGTGTATGTGAAGTATGACTTTCTGCTCACTGATTTGGTTCATTTGACGTTGGCAGTTTCTTGATGGGAAACCACTTGGGTATAAAATGCAGGGCATTAGGTATTTCATTGCATACAGAACTTAATAACTTTGCTTTAGGGATAACATTTTATCCCCAGACTGTCGCAGACATACAATCAAGTTGCAGACTTGTATAGATTATGAGCTTTCAGCAGAGGAAAGCCAGATTGATCATTAAAAATAAAACATGGACCAATTATATGGCTCCCAAAAACAGGGCTTTGTTAAGACATTTTTTTAACCTTCCAATAAGTGACATGGGTGAGAGGAAATGAATCATTGACTCGCTAAGATAGCCTTGTGGCGCAGGGCATTCTTGCGACTCTACTGTTTACAGAAGTAAATTGAGTTAAGGTGAGCTTAGGTGAGTTCTCTCCTCGGTATCATGGTATTCATTAGCTCTCCATGCCATTCACATTCTCTAGTAGTATCCCTGTTGCCGGGATCTGTTAATGTCAATCATAGGAACGCATTGCATGTGCGGCATTTGTTTTTCAATTGGAAAATTGGTCAGTTTATCATTTAATATTAACATTTGTTAGACGGTCCTGACCGTTTTCTCTTCAGCGCCGGTGAAACAAATTGGCTTGTCAAATGAATATTTTGACATGATGAGGTTCTGACCTTGCTGCGGTCACACGCCTTTCATAAATATCGGTGTTTAGACGGGCATAACCCAAGCACTGCAAATACCAGACATTCAACAATAAATAATACATCCAATGTACTAAACACCAATGGCTCAGCATTCATTATTATAACTGGCAAGTGCAAGAGAGCAGGTTAAAAATATATATTCATTGAAACAAGTGTTAAATAGCTCCATACGTTGAAAGCAATCACTGTTGGGTCAGTGATGTGTTTCTCCAAGACCCTCTGCTTAGAGTAAACAGAAAACACGTTTTCAGGTATCCCGTTCCCACTTTATCCAATCGGAAGACAGAATCCCATTAAGAGGCGTCCCTCCCTGTGTGTTCACAGGCAGGCAGCAGGATCTCAGTCTTGATTGACAACGGTGGAACAGGCGAAGCTGCCTATTCCAGTGCTCCCAGGAACGGCTCACACCCCCGAATTTGCCTAGCAAGTTCGGGGGTATAGTAAAAGAAAGCTGCTTCCTGTAGAAAAGAAAGCTGACAGGATGCAGAGAGAGGAGTCACGCATAACTGCATTTACGGTGACGTGGGGAGGCGGGCGGGGAATCCTAACTGCAAAAGCAGACAGGAAGTATGCAAAAACGACAACATTACGCACAGCTCATTTCACTGTCAGCAATGATCAAACGGCCAAACAGAATACTAACAGCCCAGCTCAAAAACTACAGGAGCCATGAAGTGCCTGATGTCACTATTTATATCAGGCAACTTGTTTTCTGTGTATTCAATTTTGACTACACAGGGTCTCTTGTCATACATCCAATGGGGTGTCCCACAGCACCGTGTGCACAGCCGTCACGTTTGAGCCTGTTTGAGTTCACAACAATGCCCAGGCCAGAGTAAGACGAGACAACCCATCTCAGAAAACTGTCAGTCAAACAACGCAACCAACCAGTCAACCAAACTGAAATACACCTCTGTCGAAGGCTGCCTGGGAAATACTAAAATATATGTTAGTTGTAAGTACATGTGCAACACATAACCCCATCAATGTGCAGGCTCCAGGCGGAACAAATGTAATAGACGGGGTTTAACTGTGTAAAGGCGCAACTCAATTTGAGGGTTATCATTTCATTTCAAATCAACAGAGCAACTGGGATTAGATGCATTCAAATCTTTTGCAACAGGCTACATTTGTCAAATGATTATAAACTTGAGTTTTTCCTCAAATGTAATCAGTGTCAACAAGATGGCAATTAGGCTGTGAGAACTCTTCATTGATAAAACCAGCGGGGTGTGCTCACAGTAGTAGTGTCCGAGTGCGTAGTAAGTCAAAGTGACTTAAAACTCGACTGGGCTATCACGACTAACACAAATGCCAGCCAGTTCGGCAGCCCAAAAAAATTAAATCCATCATCATTTGCAGATTTTTAATATTTGCAGAAAACCGCAAGAGATGCCAATCAAACACCTACTTGACAATCATGGCCTTGTAAACTATAGGAGCTGTGAGTGAAGCGCATGCTTGGGGAATGGCTAGCCTCCATACATCAGTTCTCATCACATATAACATAACGTATAGGAAAACCAGAGGCTGCATCCTGATTCAATCCTCCTCCATCACAACATGCTAACTGCAGAAATATTCTCGTTAGCTAGCATTGTTAGCATTGTAGCATCATAAGCGAGAGGTCTGAGCGAGCACAGTCCCAATGTTTACCGACCATGGAAATGTAAGTTAATAACCCCCCCCCCCAGATTCTCTATATGTGATCTTTAAATTAAACTCCTCCTGCCATCTGGACAACAATTATTATTTAACAATTATTATGCCGGGCCGAAACAACATTTGTTTCACTACGACTCCTTTCAGCTGCCCACCCCTCCTTCTCCTGCAAAAAATACATAAATAAAATAAAACGCTTGAGGTGGCGTTTTGAAAAGAGAAAACTTACATTTTATTAGCACATGGTATTAAGATAATTATGACCCTTTGATTGATATCCACAATTTTTTTTGCAGAGACACATTCCTGTTCCCTACTTTGTATTGGAGTGAATGAGGATATCTACTTCTGGGACCCCATGAATCGAGGGACCCGTCCACAGCCCGCTAAAACAGCTGCAATATCAGGCTTGGCCGCTGAGCACTGGTGGATTGCGGAAGTATGCACTGCTCCTGGGGGCCTGGGGCCAAGCCTGAGACAGCGAATGGATTGAGTCGTTGCCCGGTTACAATGGCGATGCCGTGCACACTGAATGAGACAAGGACCTATTCACAATGAGGAATGCCTGGGTGGTGAGTGGGACCTAAGGAGAGGAAAACTCATTCTGCTTCTGGCATCATGCTTATCTTCAGGCTTGCATCCGTTTGCAGGACGCATGAAAAGTCAATGCCCTTCATAGCTCCAGCTGCAATTCAATTTGGAGTAATTAACGATTGCCAAGTTGGAAAATGAGCGCAAGGATTCAGAATAAGGGAATTATGAAAAACATTTTAAATTGGATGATTAAATTGAACAACTATTATATCTATAGTACTAAATCACACACTTGGCTATGAATTGGTAACTACTTGAATGCAGCAGATAACCGCTTCCATCATAATGTTAGCAACAACACTCTTATCAGAGGAATTGCAATAGTTGACCTTGTAATGTTGTTTTCTCCTTTCATTTTATTTTTTATGTACCAGGCCATAACCTTTTTTTTTTGTGCTCCTTCAGTTATAAACCTGGCGGTTAATAACTGAAGGTGCCTCATGTCTGGAGCCCGAAGTTTTTCCTTTAACAGCAAGCAGACTCAGAAATGTCAACCACCAGACAGCTTTCAGGGCTCCTCTTCCATGCATTTCTCTGATACACACGGGCGCAGTAAAGATCCTAAACACTCGACAAAGTTGCGTGAAGCTGGTCATTCATCTCCCTGTGATCTATTCACATGAAATGCTTTTTTGCTTTGTTTTTTAAATGAATTTCACAATCCAAGGACAAAGTGGTGCTCGGTGAGGATAGATCGTAGAATCACAGACTTTGAAGAAGAGGATAACCTTGACTTTGGATAGATGAAATATGCTAGGTTCCCAAAGTGAAACTTCTAAAGTATGATCCAATATTTAAGATTTGTTACAGCCTTCCTAATGGAAAAGGGGCCCCATTCGAGTAGCAAAAGGTTCAGCGCTACGTTTTGACCAGGTAAAGCCCCTCACCCATGCTAAAACGTAGCTTCATATTTAGCCCCTCCTGTGTGCTCTATTGCCACAGAGTGAGTCATCCGCATCGTCCCCCGATAAATCACAGACACGGCATCAGGCTGTCTATTTATAGATCACTCCGTCCTCCCATCTATTGCTCACTTTTTCTTCACTCACCTTACAACATACTCGTCAGCTCTGTAACAAGCTTCGCCTGAATGGGAGTGAAATGTCTAGGGACGCCGTGCCACAGCCCTGTCCTCTATTCTGAAGACCACAAGAAAAACAACAACAATAGAATATCAAACCCAAGGACATTGGAATTCACGGCGGAAACCGTCACTAAAGGACAACATACCGTGTGCGTGTGTGATATTTAATTAGCCCCTCGCCTCTGAACAACCGAGGGTCCACCGTGCCAACAATCCTTTCCTTCACAGCGTTACTGCCACTCAATCACAGGCATCCATAAGAAGGGATTAGAACGCGGGGACCTCACCTGCCTCGCCGCTATTTGTGGTGGCAGTGAGTCAACCGACACATACATTGCATAGTGTGGTTAAGCGGTGTTCCCACTCAACGTAAGGCCGTGCATACAAAATACAGTGGGTTTGACAAAGCGTTGTCATGGGTACCTTTGACACAGACAAACACAATCCATGCGGCTGAGCTCTCCCTTTAGGCCGACGGCTGACGCGGACACACACCGACAATATGAATGAGTGATTAGCCAGGCGCTTGCTACAGATGGGCTGTATTCAGTTCGGTCCATTAAGCTGTGGCCGTTATTGCTATAACAGGAACAAAAATGATAAAAACCAATCTGAATAGCGCAAAAGCTGTCAATTTATAAAATGAGACATCTGCAGTAAGTCAGACCTCTGCTCCAAATCTCTACACTAGTCAGGTACTTTCTGATTAAGTTGCCCGCAAAAATCTTATCTTCTCACAGAATCTGAAGCACACAGCTGGTTGCGAGGGAAAGCAGCCAAACAAACAGTGGCATGGGAAACGTGTTGTTGAACTCCCATCACTTACTGTAACTAGAATGCACCTCGTCGATCTCCACCTCAGACTGATACTTCGAGAAGACTAAGACCTGAAAACAGATCCAAAAGGACAAAATAGATTACATCACATTACCCAAAGACACTGAGCAGTAATGTTAGGTCATGTGATTAATATGGATAATCATTAGGGGATAATGGAGGCCTCTGAAAGGACGAAAGAAAACAAGATTGTGGTTTAAAATGCCATGGGAACAGTAAGTTGTGAGCACACACAGGCTTGGCCTTTTCCTGCAGCTGGTTCCTCATCTTCTCATTGGCCTCCACTTCTTTAGCGATCTCCTCAACTGTGAAAAGAAGATGGATAGATCTTTATGGGCAGCCAGATAATCTTCTGTTCACACTCCCAACTTTTCTCACCAAATCCAAAAGCTTTTGGCTATTTCTGCCACCGCACAGGAAATTGGGCATCCCTGGAGATGTCAATAACCCCAAGATCGTGGAAAACCAATAACTCATAAAGATCAAACAGAAGATGATCGTCTAAATACGGGAAACTCTGCATGTCCCAACATATATGAATGTTGAATAAATGATAATTATTTAATGTGAACATTGACCACAGTTAAGCAGTACCAGCAGAAACAGCTGCTCTGCATAAAAGACAGACAGTAACGTTTACGTGTGCGCGCGCGCGCACGCACGCACGCACGCACACACGCACGCACACACGCACACACGCACACACGCACACACACACACACACACACACAAATGTGGGTCCAACTAAACCTGATTTGGGACTCAGGGAGTCGCACTGGGCGTTGTAGACGTGCACAAAGTCCTGGTGCTTCCTGACTAGATGGTCCCGGGGGCCCTGTGTGAGCAGGTGGCAGTCCCGGAGCCTTCTCCTCAGGTCCCGCAGCGACAGCAGGTGGTACACCAGCTTACCCATCGGCTTCCTGTTGGCCACCAGCGAGCTGCAAGGCAGGGGGGGGGACACGCTGGTTCAACTCGTGGACGGATCAATACGGACAGCTAAAGGACTTCTACTGGCTGATATGTAAAGCTCACGTACAACACACCACAGACAATCTGCTGCCAACGCTAAATCATAGAGGCCCTTATCTTTGATCGCAATCCAGGACATACTTATCTACATCTGGCTCGCTTAATCGTTTTGGTCTTCGACCAAAAGTATATGCTTGGCATGTTTTAATTAAAAGGTCCTTTATTAGCCCCTATGGGTTTGTACTTTTGCTTGCGTAACCCATAATGACCCAATCGTTTTTGATTGATTTCACCTGCTTCCTTTGCCTGCCATTTATAAATGATTTGACAATCAATCAGATTATAATTAATCATTAGTAATTAGCATGTCATACAGCTGTGTGTTCTGTTGAATTCTATGCAACTGTACGCCGTCTACTTTGCGTGTCATCTTGTTTTATAACCAAGCGTATTTAAACAGTTCGTACAAGTCAAACCCCATCGTCGGGCCCTGCCCGGTCCGCTGCTCAACAGAAACCTCTGCTACAGGAACCTCGATGACCTTAGATGTGATCTTAGATCACGGTTACTTCGTGGCTACTTCTCGACCGTACAAAGAAACCAAACACTATAATTAAGTATTAGTATGGGCCGGGTGGGCCATAAGGAGGAGAGGCACTACAGCACAACGATAAAGATGTCAACAATTAACCTTTAGCTCACAGGGGACATGTCTGCTTAGTGTAATGATGGGCTATTGAAGGCTTAGAGCCATTTAGGCAGCCCTTGTCAGCAAGGGGTTGAGTGTAGCAGCCAGACACTCTAACGACAGCACTACACGCTTAATACCAAGTAGGATTAGCGCTTGCCTCTTATGATTGGCCACATCAGCATCACATGCGAAGGGGTTTTTGTGTGGTTGAGTGTGTGTGATCATTATCTCTGCATTTGTACTCGTCTCGTTCTCTGTGGACGCCGCGTGCAACGTCTGCTAATGGTTAGCTTTTTTTCCGTTTGCTCATCCAAGAAGACGACACAGGAGACGCGGTAGGCATACTTAAAAGCAGGGTGCCTCAAAGTTGGAAAAACATGTATCCATGCCCTGTAGTGAGATGGTTTGCCTCGGTGTCATAAATCAACGTCGCTGGCCACAGATTACCAACGCAATGCAGTCATGCAAATATGCCCAGGCATTAAATGGACCACTCCGATTAATCACCCAGGAGAGCCTTTTATTAACGGGCTCTTGCACAGACAGTTCCGTACTAGGGTTTATGTGCGGAGCGGGAGAGCGGGTGCTCAGGCTATTAGTTAGGATCCCTCTCCTACCCCTTCACCAGGAGGGCATTGTCAAATATTAGGGCTGTCTGATCCTTTTAAATAACTGAGCATCAGAAAACGTGTATATTTGTTGCAAAGGACATTTCTACATGAAGCGTTTTCTTTCTAAAAAAGCGTGCTGAACCCAGGAGAAATAGTATTAGAATTAAAAGAAAGTCGAATATCAACAGGGAATAAGAATCAGCTCCTCTATAGTAATGCGGCGGATTTAAAAAACCAAGCCTTGAGCTTCACTTTTAATACATTCAACGTTGCATCGATTTATTCGTTCTAAAAAAAAGACCAGCAGTTTGCGGTGGTCCGTCTGCCGAGAACAGGAGCTCCCCAGTGTGCAGGAGAAACTCTCCGACAAGTAAACATTACGGCTCAAGAATAGCGTCACAACCGTGTCATACAGCCGCTGAGGACAGCCGTCACCAAGTCTGCCACTCACACAGCCGCGATATCCGACCCCTGGCCTTTGCCCCGCAGGCTGAAACGACGCCGTCATTTACACTTGATGTGACATACAATGCACACGTTGTGCCTCTCATCATGCAGCACGGCGGCTTACTCATTTACTCCGGTTGAACTATTACGACCACCAGGCCGTCAAGTGTGACTTTATGGTCATTCTACCGACTACGGCTGAGCGCACGATCCCCGCCCGTGGCTCTGGCCCTCCGGGTGGGCAGGCTTCTGCCTCTTGCTTCCACTCCAGCAGTCCATTAAAGAAGCCTTAGTAAACAGCTTAGCAGGGGGCACGTGGGCCTGCTTTTAGCCACGGTTTATTTTCAGCTCACCTCCTCAGGCTCTCCTTCTTTTCCCCGCGGGTCAGGCAGGAGTCCAGGTGCTTGTTGATCATCTGCTGGGGGATACCCACCGAGCACACGGGGCAATCAACTGGAACAGACAACCAGGAGAATGGACGCTTGGCACGACACCGATCAAAGTGTTGTGAGGTGGAATCATTTATTTGAATGAAAAAATGAATCACACTCTAAACCTCTATCCCTCTAAATCTGAAAAGTTTGATTCACTAATTAATACAGATTTTAATGTGCTCCAACCAGCAGTATAGAATCACCCTTTAATTTATTTGATAAGCAACAAAATGGCGAATGTCACAAAATCGAAGCGATGTTCACCTTTGATCACCGGCTTCACATCCTCTTCTGCTGCCAAGGAAGAGGCGGTGGGTGCTTGAGCGACCGAAGATGAAACCTCCATCCTTTTCGTCACCTCCAACGCTATCTCTTCCTCCTTAAGCTCTTTCTTTATCGCCACTCCAAGAGAAGTGTTCGTCGAGGGGAGCTCTGCTTGACTCGAGGCCCGGGCGAGTCTGTTCTGTGTTCTCGTGCGGGAGACACGAGGGGTGCTTGCTCCTTGTTGGGTGGTCGTAGTGGGGGACGCTTTGAGTCCCTTCTGGAAGAAATGATTCAGGATGGAACCGTCCCTGGCCGGGCCCCTGGCCCTGGGAGTGCTGCATCTTACGGCTGAGGTTGGGGGTGATTGCGGTGGCAAGTCAAAGCTCACTTTTGACAGCTCCAGTCTGGAATAACAATGAGAGGGTCTGAAACATTAGAACATCTGGGGTGGGGCGGAGGGGGGAGCCGCTAGGGTACGGAGATTAGACCCTGGTAAGGAACACTTTAGAATACAGACAAGACCCGGGCGCTGGTAAAAACGCGTGGACTGCAAAGACACTCCGTCATGAGGAAAAAAACAAGGCATCCATCATTGAAACGGCATACTCTAGTCCGAGGAACACAGGCATTCATAATGATGCATTGGTATCATTAGAGATGGACTTGGGGAAAGAAAAATTTAAGAGGAGGAAAAATGAAAGACAAGCCAATAAGTTGTAATGACTAAGCTTCTTGACATTCAGCTCCAAATGCTCAATTATCTCCTGGAGCACGAAAGAATAGGCAAGTTGGCCACAATTTTTGGAAAAATGTGGAAAGAAAACAAATCACACTCTGGCCATTACGGGGCTATAAAGTGGAGCCAATGGGGTGTGAGTTGCTCTGCTTTCCACGGTGAATTTTGCTGTATAAGTGTCCTACTCTCTGCTTCATTAGAGCTCCACACATGGACTCTGACATTAGGTCCCAGTGGGACAAATCAAGGTGGCAAACAAACAAAATAACTAAGATCCTAAGCCCCTGAGGTGATTCATCCCAAATCACTGCAGGGGCTCACGTCAGGACGACACTTTTGGAACAGGGTTCAGTTATTATGGCCCGGCGATATATTTCAACTTATCAAACAGTTTGTGGAGAAGACTTATTAAGATTTCCCTAACTAAGGGACTGCCTTACCACTGTTTAACCAGACTAATGGGTAAATCCATATCATAAAAAAAGCCTAAAACTATGTTAAATGCCAATACTGTCTCATAAGCCTAAATGTTTCTATTGGATATGGATTTTCTTTTAAAATTGTTGAGCCATAATGGAAGACTTTTTCTTTAAACTGCAATTCAAAAGAGGACAGTTGCAACATTTCTTAGAACTCAACACTTTACAACCTTTTATAATCTTTTACTCATGTTGAGGCCGGATCCTTGATTAATAATTATAATGAATTGCAATTATGTAGTGCTTTTCCAGGCGCTCAGAGTGTTTATGTTGTTAGTAATGTTATGCATGTGTGTGTGTGTGTGTGTGAGTGTGTGTCTTGGTGGGGGTTGGGACACCTCCAGTGTGTAGCACCCACCTGTGTGACGCAGGGCTGCCAGTTGGCGGCAGAACACTCACCACACACTGGCTGTCGCATGTGAGAGGTGAGGAATGAGGAAACTATCCAATTAGACACTGGGGGATGACTAGGGGATAAAGTTGGTACTAGAGCCAGGTGGGTGTTTGGCAAGCAACACAGGGGTGAGAACTCCTCCTCATGCACTGCGTGTCAAGGGATACTTAGGCCCAATCCCATTTCTACCCCTTACCTCTTCCCCTTACCCCTCCCCCTTGTTTTGAAGGGGTAAGGGGAAGGGGGAAGGGGTAGAAATGGGATTGGGCCTTAGGTCACTTAGGCCCAATCCCAAATCCTACATCTCACTGAACTTTATAACTAAGAACGCTAATAATCCTAACCCTATGTAAAATGTAAAATAATGTGAAATATATCAACTTTTAGCAACTAATTAAAGAATTGTTATCAACCCTGCGATCACCAAAAACAAAAAGGCAAATCGATCTTTAGATAAAACTGTACCGCAGCCATAAATTAATAATTTTGCCTTATCTCATTTCTGTGAAACGCTAGTCACTAGTTGATTCACCCAATATAGTAGGACACAATGATCGTGCACACTTTTGTAGACAGGTTTCTGAATGGAACTGTGTAACAGATTTTTTTAACAGATTTTGCTTTTTGTGTAATTACGTAATCATAATTACATAAATCATACTGCCTCACTAAAGAGGGCGCCCTGCATATTACACACGGACAGAAGATCAAAGGGATGTGGCAACAGAATTACTGTACTTCGCCATAATAATGATTACACATAATGAAGTTCACTCATTATTATAACAATGGTAAGAAATCGTATTCAAACGGTGCTTGTGCATCGAGTAGTAACTTAACAATGGGTATTACGATCGCACTGCAAACGGCCTCCTCCACTGCACTCAGCTGTTACTCTGCGCTTCCTTCAAGATCAGTCGTAAATAAAAACGACATTCCCGAGGAAACCCAAAGCAGATGGAGATGGGCTTCGTGTCGAACTGAAACGCTCCGATGTTATTGGCAGGTGGGCGTGGGGAGGGGGGTGGGGGGGGGGGAGAAGTGGCGAGATTGATCATCCGCTAAACAAGAAGTCAACTTAATGAAAGGTGCCCTCACGGACTAAGTCCCTCCGCCCCTATGGGGCTCGCTTCGAGACAACAGGAAATTAACAAGACGACGAGAGGGGAGAGCGCAAACATAAACCACTCAGGTTTGGACACTGATGGCAATCAGAGACACTTGTTGTTGTAGTCTTTGAGAAATCGTTAAGTTGTTGACAAAAGTAAAGTGTGCTATGAAGTCCTTTTTCTTTTTTTGCAAAAGACCGAAACAATGCTACTCAAACTGAGCAGATTAAGCATAATGACAACACGCACAACAGATTTGAGACAATTAGACCTGTTTTCTAGGCTCCAACACTGCGGATAATTGTCTCTTATTTATAACATATTACCAAGGTTGTGCAAACAATTTTAAAGAACAGTTTATTTTATCAGACCATTAACCAAAATCATATTCTGAAAATTCCCATCTACCATTTTTATGCACCAGAAAACTATTTGGCTCTATCACAGCAACAAAAATGAAGACATATAGTTTAACCTCTATACAACAAAAACCTCACAGGCCTAGGTTGATGAAAATAAAATCCATATTTGATTTATGGCAAATCCACTATTCTCCTCGAAGGCAAATGCAAAAAAAAAATTGGGGCGTAGCCTACCCTTTTCCCCACAGACAAATTCGGCTAGAGTCAACAACAACAGTCGCTAAAAGCACACAAAGTTATCTATACACTTCAATAAGTTTATCAATAAAAAGTGAAATGCTGTGGGAATGTTCACCTGCTAGTTTGAATGCTCTAATAAATATATATTCGGGACATCAGGGTTGTATAGCATTTTAAGCATTTACATTACACTTTGCAACACAGCTTGGGGAGAAAATCTAAATGTTTTAAAGTTACATTTTGTGTGCAAGAGTTTATTACAAAAGCACGGTCGTGTTACCTGGTCGATTGGAAGCTTGTGACAAGGTCATCCAATATGCGGTTGTTTCTAAGGTCCTGCTCCGTTGTAGACTAGAAAATGAGCACAAGAAAGAAATAAACTTGATATAAACACAAACATCAACCTCATGTACCTGAGGTTGAAACTAATTTAGAAGAGTTCATTACACATTGGTGCCACAGAGAAACATCAGTGGATTGATGAAGCTAAATCTCAATGAATGTGTGCCTGAAATAGGAGGCCTCTTCCACAGCCGAGTGCACACTGCAAACACGAGCCATACTTACTGAATTGCAAACTGGGCATTGCAACTTGTAGGATAGAAATTTTCTGATGCACAAGGAACAAACTGAAATGAGAATTGGAAAGATATTACCAATTGCCGTTTCCATTTAGGCAACTTCAAAGAAAACGATGAATCAAACAGCATCCTTCTCAGTGTACAGCAATCATTTTATGAAATGAAATGAATACAGCCACTCTCATATTAAATCACGGCATGATAAAACTGTGCTGGAGGCTACAAACACAATTTGAGAGAAATTTATTCTTTGTCCATTTCTAAAAACATACATCCGGAATTGATTACATTGATTACATTATTGATTACATTACATTATTACTTGCATTGACTCTGATCCTGCTTGCTTTTCAAAACCAACATAGACAATACTCTGAGGCTACGTGTTATGCCTATTGTTAGTTAGTGAGTTTGGTTTGTCCAAGGAAAGAATAAAAACACAAGCATAAAGTAATTACAAAACTAACGGCGATATGAGCTACTGGACAATCGCTTCGGATAACTACTCCTCACCCTTCAATAAATGGAGGCTTTGCTTCCTTAAAAGTTAGTTATTTCAGAAATGCCTTGAGGATCTTTGAGGGATTCTAGCCTCTTCCGTCGGCCCCTGAAAATGGTGCAGCAGTCTAAGCAAATGCTAATTCCTTGAGAAAAAAAAAACCTTTTTCTCAGAAAGATCTTACCCTGCCTGTCAAGGGGAAGAGTGCTGTGGAACTACTTTGATACTTACAATTATGAGAGCATTTTGTCATCATTGCAATGCTGAAAAAATCAAAGCAAATGGGACACCGGAGCAGGGTATCAACATTCTGGTGGGAAAAAGATAACACTGGTCAGTCCCCTATGCCAATAGCAAAGTCAACAAGTGTGAACGTCACAGACTGGGCCATGGACTTAATTTGAGATGAACAGCTGCTGATATCATAGTCGAGGCATTGCTTATATTGGATGGGTCAAGTGTTGGATGATTCATTTTATTGAGGAAGTGCACTACTGGGCTGCTAGAGGCTTCAGTTAAATAAAGGCTTGTGAAGGGAAATTGCTGTCAAATTGATTATTTATGCTTCAAATATAACACCTTTTTTTATTAAGTATTTTATTAAGTAAGTAAATAGTTAATGATATAACTATTTACGTTGAGGTTAGTTTGGAAGTTGGAAGCCTCTTTGTTCTATTTCTGCATTTAAGATTTAATGGATGGTTAGACTATTATAAATGAGACTGGATAGATTTATAGATGGATATAGGCCATCTTCTGCGATTGGAAAAATATTTTGTTAAAGTTAGCCAAATTAAATGTTAATGACCTGGATGCTGAGCGCTTTCATACATAATGGAACACTTTTAAGTGGGGTAGCGACAATTAAAACACCTTATACTTATGTTAGATCTTTCCAACATAGCCTTTGTACACTTCAGGGTAATTATTTAAAAGTAGCTGGCTTGTTGAATCAAACTCACTGCCTCTTGTTTGACAGTCTTTGCCTGCGATAGTCCAAGAAATCGGCTTAGCTCAGGCGGTAGAGCAGTTGTCTTGTAACTTAATGGATGCTACTTCAATCCCCAGTTCCTCCTAGCTGAGTGTTGATGTGTCCCTGAGCAAGACAGTTAAACCCTAACTGCTCCTGACGAGCTGTCTGTCGCCTTGCCATGTAAATCGCTTTGGATAAAAGCGTCTGCTTAATGCCCTAGAAAAGAATTAATTCATTAAAAAATATTGTCACATACATTATACATTTTTTATTCTAGTCAAAGGTTATTCTTTCCCATCATGCAAACTAACATAATACTAAAAAACTAAAATGTAACTTATTCATTTTAATTTAAAAATATTTTTGACGTAAAAAAAATATAAACTTGACTGGGATAACACCTTAAATACGCAGAAATTAATGTGTTCCAAACTGTATTGGTTCCCAAAATAAAAGGCGAGTACGTCGTGTAACATCTCCTGCAGTCCTGCTATGCTATGGGATTTAAGGATGGAGCCAATTCTGCAGACCTACTTTGTTCAACAATATTGAATTCCCACTGAGTAATGAGGGCAGCGATTTCATCAATATGCCATGCAATCATATGATGCCATGCCAGTGTTTTGCTTTTGGGGGGCGAATTATCATCACAACATCTGGGCAGCTGGACACTATAAAGTTACTGCTGCCGTACTCAACGTTAGTGGACATAATCTGTGACTATGTCTAAATCTGTGATTATGCCTACGAACTGTGCTTTACACTCAATGTTCACAACTCAAAGCTCTGCCTCTTGTCCTAAAAATCCTCTATAGCCAGCCCTCACAGTTAAAACCATTAACAATTAGCCTAGCATGCAGGAGCTACCTCCGGACGTCCAACTCACTTTGAGACACGTTAAACCGGGTGGTAAATCCGCCTCGTTTTGGAGTGCCATGGTCGGCCCCCGCTTTATTCCTCCCAAACACAAGTTCGGTATGCTTTATAGCGTTAGAAGCCCCTCACACAGACACACACACATACACACACACAGAGCGTGACCCGTTCCTTTTCGTATAGCCTTCGCCTTTTAAGGCTATCGCTAATCGCTACTGGGTTATCCATTGGCGTGAGCCGTAGCACTGAAGAGGTAGCTGCGTCTGTGTAGAGCAGCAACGAAACTGCCGCGCTTGCTTACGTCACTCACACGCGCACACACAGACAGCGTGTGTCAATCCTCGGACGCCTGACTTCCTGACGAGTCGAAAGTGTTTAGACCACAAACAAACCACTTGTCAATGGACGCTATGTTTGTATGGTAGTATTAACCCTTCACTGTTACTCTCTTGAATCACGATATACCTCCGGGAAATACGAAACAAAAACAAATACAAATCCATCGTGCAACTTCAAATCTGTGGAATGCACAGGGTCCCATGCACGCCATTTACAATTTCAAACAATTCATAAACATGCTATTTCATCGGTTTTGTTATTGCACGTGTGCTGGTTGCTTGATCGAAATAGCTATTGATTATTTCGGGGTCAATTCTGTAGCTGTTCAGTGTTTGGTGCTGCCACTATAGGAACTCATTAAACAATTAACACTCATCAAGTATAAATAATTATTATTGTGTAGCATGTATTATTCTTCCGTTAGATTTGAATAAAATGCATTACAGAATAGTATACCATAAAGAAGCAGTGTGCATGAGGACGGGAGTGTGTTTGAGTTGATGACTCTGTAATTAGCCAATCAGTGTGCGATTCTGGCCAGTGTGGGCGGGTCTAACTACGATATTTAAATTGATCAATTTAATATGATAAATGCTTTCTGAAGAACCAAGAATGCATTAAAGAAGTCCACTCATCATATTTTTTGTCAAGGAAATATGCCTAATCCATAATAATAAACAAAATAAAGTTGTTTTTTTGATGGAAATACATACGCATATATCTGACCTCCTTTATTGTTCACCAGAACGCATTTGAAAGACATTTAGTTGTGCTCCTCAGAAAATTCTCAATAAAGAATATGCTTGCTTTTGCACTTGTGAGGCCAGAGCGGCCCGTGAACCCCCAGAGTTAATCAACGGAATGCATTGAATATGGGTGGGAAATATCAGCATGTGTTTGCGTAGGGATCTACCTACCCTCACTGTAAAAACAACCTTGCTAGTACTGCAATCCGAACAGATTGGAAACGGAGTGATTCTGCGTTTGACTAGTGAATAACAGATGTGGAACCAATGTGTTATCCCCTGTTAGAGATCAGCACCAAGCTTTCATCAGCGTATGACCTCAATTTGGCACTCGTAAATCGTAAAATAGCCTGCAAGATGGGAACACACCTTTGGCAAACAGTGTTTGCTCAGGAGTAGCGCCGGGCAGAGAGCACTCTCAGCAGGACTCGTATTGATCTCATTAGGGCCAGCTCAGACCAAGATGCATCCATTTATCACAATAAACAATTATATTGCACAGATAAGAATGTATGATTGATTAGGACTTGTCATTGTGTTAAATGCACAGGACTGTTAACAGATAGACCTTTAAGAAAACGAAATTATTTGAATGGCCGCTTTCATCTTAATTTCCGTTAATGATATAGGCCTACCGCCGGGAAGGAATCCAGAGGTGTAAATAAAGCTGTTAGTGTGCTTAACGTTGGACCATATAAAATGTATAGGCTTGTTTGTCAATGATAACTTACCAACCGGAGGAAACCAGAGTCAGTCATTTGATTGGGCGTAGTTGTTATTCAAACGATCTGCCCAGGACCCTACTTATTCAACTGAAACATGTTGATTGACAATTTTTCCCATTTTATTGACAATAAAATATGCCTTAAGGCAAATCGTTTGGGTTGTCCATCATGTATCAGCGTGTTGGGCGTGTTTGGTTCATCTCTGCTAATGATAATTAATATTCCTATAAAAATATTCATTCCTTTGTTTACATAATTTAACGACAGCTGAGCCCAATCCTGGGCTTTTTTGACTCAATTTAGGATCTTATTTTTTCTTTGCTTTGCTACTTTCTACTTTAGAATAATTCCAATTCTAATATCAAGCACACACACGCACACTCATATCTGTGCATGAGCACATCCATACCCACACCCACACCCACACACACACCCACACACACACACACACACACACACACACACACACACACACACACACACACACACACAGATAAACTCTTCATTAATCGGAGCTGGAACAGAACACACCCTACAGTCCTTTGATACATCATGGTAGAACAACATGCATGTTGTGTGTGTGTGTGTGTGTGTGTGTGTGTGTGTGTGTGTGTGTGTGTGTGTGTGTGTGTGTGTGTGTGTGTGTGTGTGTGTGTGTGTGTGTGTGTGTGTGTGTGTGTGTGTGTGTGTGTGTGTGTGTGTGTGTGTGTGTGTGTGTGTGTGTGTGTGTGTGTGCGTGTGTGTGTGCGTGTGTTTATGTGAGCCCCTGCGTCTTGCTTTTGTCACAGAGTAGTTTGAGTTGGATCAAAACAGATCGTCCACAATCATCCGATACTCTGCTGTGACTCTGGGATAAGATTGAAAACAGGGCCTGCACAATGGACTTCCGGTAATCACATGCTGGAATCAGTGTGGTGCCGTGCTGTTGGGACTGGCTGGGGGACGTTTGCAAAAGGTAGCGCCGCTGGATGATTCTCCCCGTGAAAGCTTTTCATTTAAAATTGGGACTTCTGCTTCTGTGTTCAGGCATTTTATTTAGGTCAGTACAGGACAAGTCGACCTGAAAGGAAAACACCTATATGCATACATATTGGATGTATAGCTGTGGAAAGAGACGGGCCTATTGGGCTCACAGATGGGCTTAGGTGCACCAGGGGGAAATTGAAGAAAGTCCATGGAAAATGGATCATCGTATGGTCCGGTTTCCAAAATGGGTCTCCGTTGTACCACTGGCTGTACTTGAAGGCACTGCGGGAGTTGCTAAGAAACCTACACTATGAATATGCCATTTGGTGAACACCCCAGTGGAAATAAAACCCCTTACTTAAACCCTGCTTGCTTAGGTCAAGCTCTACATAGAATGAAGAAATATAAGGAAAACACAGATTAATAACTCATCCCATTGAAATGGCCGATTGCTGTAATTTTATGTAGAACAAGCGAAAGAAGTCTTTATTCTCTCGCTTGGGCTCCGGGGGCTTTCAGGCCCCCCTGAGGCTCCAGACAGAAGCACTGCGTCATGCATACACAGGATGACAGCAATGGAGAAGACAAGGACATGCCCTATGGGAGTCACTAATTGTCAACAGAAAGGGCACATTTCAGAAACAAAATGTTTGGGAACTATCGACTCAACCCGCATGAGTGGGTGAATTCTAAAGCAAGAACAGAGGCCTTTAGTTGGGGGTGGCCCGCCTGGACAGCGATTGGGTAAACAATGGGCTGTGTGCCGGGAGCTTCACCGTAGCGCCGCTAGCTCTGCTCAGGATGCACACCGACACCTCGGAGCGATGACTCATCATTGCCCTTATGTTTCTCATCAGCACGCAGGTGCCCTGCCCACCGTCGCCAGCTTCTGAACGAAAACACAGCCGTATGATCGCCATCAGAGGAGCCGCGGTGCAGCTGAACCGCCTTCTGATGGAAATAATTAGGGTTTAATGTCAAGCAACGGACATCTTACACCGGCCAGATGGGAGTGTTTCAAATCCCGCTCTTGTTTCATCGGGACTGTTTCAAGTTGGGTGAAAGGGACATATGTGTTAATTGAAATTAACTATTGGCAGGCAATTTCCTAAACAGCTTGCTATCAAACCTCTTTACAGACCAGGAGCACTTCAAGCTGCCGTAGCTCTGCCACAAAAACAGACACACAAACAGAGATGATCACTAGAAGCTTGTGTGTGTGTGTGTGTGTGTGTGTGTGTGTGTGTGTGTGTGTGTGTGTGTGTGTGTGTGTGTGTGTGTGTGTGTGTGTGTGTGTGTGTGTGTGTGTGTGTGTGTTGTGAGAGAGAGAGAGAGAGAGAGAGAGAGAGAGAGAGAGAGAGAGAGAGGAGAGAGAGAGAGAGAGAGAGAGAGAGAGAGAGGAGAGAGAGGGGGAGAGGAGGGGGAGAGAGAGGAGAGAGGGGAGAGGGGAGAGGGGGAGAGAGAGGAGAGAGAGAGAGAGAGAGAGAGAGAGAGAGAGAGAGAGAGAGAGAGAGAGAGAGAGAGAGAGAGTGTGTGTGTGTGTGACTGGGAGCATGATGGTGCGTTACTATGGTTGTTTGTTTGTGTTGGTGTGTGTGTGTTTGTGTGTTGGTTTGTGCGTGTGTGTGTTACTGTGAGCGTGATGGTGTGTTACAATGTTTGTTTGTTTGTTTGTGTTGGTGTGTGTGTGCGTGTGTTTGCGTGTTGGTTTGTGCGTGTGTGTGTGTGTTACTGTGAGCGTGATGGTGTGTTACTATGTGTGTTTGTTTGTTTGTGTTGGTGTGTGTGTGCGAGTGTTTGCCTGTTGGTTTGTTCGTGTGTGTGTGTTACTGTGAGCGTGATGGTGTGTTACTATGTTTGTTTGTTTGTTTGTGTTGGTGTGTGTGCGTGTGTTTGCGTGTTGGTTTGTGCCTGTGTGTGTGTGTTACTGTGAGCGTGATGGTGTATGAGCTGTGAGGGGCCATTATTATTAACAAACTGTATGTGTCTGATTATGCACCCGTGGCTGTTCAAAAAATCACGCAATTGAAGAAATGGAAGTGAATTATATAAACAGGATGTGGTTATTCTCCCTACGGTGGTACATATGTCGACTCTACGGTCCACTAACCTTGGAAACACTGGGAGGTGCTCGACGACAGAATGGGAAAGGCGGAGTAGTGTTTATATTTCAGTCGTCCCATGGAAGACCCAGACCTTGACCATTCAATCAGAATGACTTCAAAGATAATCCATCAACCCAGAGAGCAATATGTAGGCGGATCCCTTCCCCACCACTATAATCTTTTACTGCTCTCAGAGCCTTCAAGCTTGTCTCCAGCATTATTAGCCTGAATCCTTTCTAATGGGCGGGCTTTCTTGAGTTAGTAAAAGCAACACAGCCTTCCAGTCAACCCTAGTAGTGTTAAACGCTTTGCTTATTGGTCTTTGCCACATTCTGAACTCCCAATTGTCTCGCTGTGTGCTCTTCTTCCTTGCCGTGCAAAACTGACAAACTAAAGAGCCCTGCTCCACGTCCTGGGAGGTTTGTTTTGTATGCAGCATAAAGCCTACAGGAACCGTGGAGAATATGGCTGTGTCAGATGTGATGTGATCTGTAACCCGTGCGAGTGTGTGACAGTCTCGCCGGGCCGGCTGCCATGCATTGCCTCTGCAGCGTCAATCAAGACGGACTGGCGATGATACATGATGTGCAAGGTCGGCTCCAGAGGGAACTTGCCCTACCTGTATAATATACAATGTATAAAAGTGAGGTGATGTGTGTGTTTTGTATTTTGAAGAGGGGAATAATTAGGAAATACCCGTAACTCATAACAGTTGGCTTACAATTTGTTGTGAAGAACGCTAAGGACTACGGAGTGGTGTGATGGTGTTTGTCAAACACTTTCCAGATTGGAGCTGTCATAACATCTGTTGCTCATTGGCAGAAGAAAACTTTTCAAAAATTAAATATAATAGTCCCCCTGAAGCCTACATTAACAATGTGTTAACAACTGTTTGTTTACGATTGTTTGTCTACGGGGACTTCATTAAGAGAGCCT
>OLKM01000360.1:10000-65000 GCA_900291075.1 Melanogrammus aeglefinus | reverse complement strand
GTGCCCGACTTATCCCCGGCCTCGTGCACACCCGCGGTGGCGGTGGTGGCGGCGGCGGCGGCGGCCGCGCTGGGGAATAGCATCTTCTCGGTGGGGGTGACGGCGGGGCTGCCCAACCCCGACGACCCCGAGCTGCTGGAGCGGTGCGTGGTGGGGGGGGGCCGGGCGGGCCGGGCCGGCGGCGGGCGCAGCTGGGCGCCGGCCAGCCGGGCGGAGAAGGAGGAGGGCTTGAACGTGGACATCATCTCGGAGGTGGAGCTGCTGCTGCGCCGCATGGCGGCGTCCGGGTCGCGGATCACCATGGTGTGCAGCGGGCTGCCGGGCTCCGAGCCGGGCCCCGGGGCCGGGCCCTTGGCGGGCTCCAGCAGCGTGTCCAGCACCACGTCGGGGGCCTGCTTGGCGGCGTTCTGGCGCTCCAGCTCCCGCAGCTCGTGCAGCGCCGTGTTCATGGTCTTCTCGATGTCCTGGGGGAGGAGTGGGGGGGACGCGGCCGTCAGAGACAGGGTACGAGTCAGGGTACGAGTCAGGTGGACGGACGGACGTACAGACAGACAGACAGACGGACAGACGGACAGACGGACAGACGTACAGACGTACAGACGTACAGACGTACAGACAGACAGACAGACAGACAGACAGACAGACAGACAGAAAGACAAACAGGCAGGCAGAAAGAAAGACAGACAGACAGACAGACAAGACAAGACAAAACAAAACAAAACAAAACAGACAGACAGACAGAGAGACAAGAGACGGAAAGACAGTGAGACAAGAGACGGACAGACAGACACGACAAGACAGACAGACGGTTAGACCAACAGAAAGACAGACACCATAACCTATACACCACAAGACAGCCAAGCAGCAAGGCAGCCAGCCAGGCAGCCAGTGGAGCCAGGTACCTCTGCCAGGGCGTCCGTCTCCAGGCCCTTGTGGTCCCCCAGGCTGCTGTGGCGGGTGTTCCCCGGGACGGGCCTCAGCGGGTGTCCCTCGGGGTAGGCCTTCCTGTCGGGGTAGTTGATGCTGCCCGCGCTGCCGAAGGTCCCCAGGCGCCTCTTCTCGGGGCTGTCAAGGCGGCCCTTGTGGAGGGCCACCTTGTGGGGGCTGCTGGGGCAGGCGGCGGCCCTGGGCGGGGTGTCGGCCCCCCGGGTGGGGCTCTGGGTGTCCGGGCCGCCCAGCTGCCTCGGGAGGGCGGCGCTGTCGGAGCGTAACCTCACCCTGCCGAGGACAGGTCACGCCGGGTCAACAACAACAACAACAACAACAGCCACAACAATAGACTGGTGCAACCTTTAAGGGACCGTGTCCACATAGGCTTTTTTCCACAATGAAAATATTAATAAATAATTCCGCTACATTTCCGTTGTTTGTTGACTGTTTCCATTACAACTATCCATGTGAGCCCCTTATCCCCTTGCGCAGCATGCTAGTTATAAATTGCTAAGCCGGGTTCATACTTTCCGCGTCTGCGTGTCTCCGCTTCGGTACGTCGCGGAGCGCGGAAAGTATGTTTAATGTTTTTTTTTAATTATAAATCCGTGAGCGAAAAGCGGCGGCATATGCAGAAACAAACATTAGGGTTTTGTTACAATCACTCACTCACTCGTTGATATGAAACAACCTGCTCTTTTCTCACATAAAACCACATACAATCACATATAAGAGTGACGCGGTGTCAAGGTAAATGCAACAGTGACGACATTGAATCAGAAACACGAACAGATATGATCGGCCTTGCTTTGCTTTTGGCGTTTGTTTAAGTGGACCCGGGGCCTGAGCGTTAAGTAACAGTAGTATACCATACCTCCCCATCATCCCTCCAAAGTTGTATTCGGGGGACTGCTCACAGGGGGAGTGGGCGCCGTTCTTGGAGGAGCTCTTGTCGTCGGCCAGCAGGGGCCCGCTGCTGGCCTCGCTGTCCGCCTTCTGGCTCAGGTTGTCGGAGAAGGCGTCGTCCCTGGGAGCAGGCAGACAGACAAACCCAAGAGTATCAGACCCACACCGGCACTGATGCATCCAATTAGTGTGCATTCCTTTAAAACTAAAACTAACTAATAAACAAAATGAATATATATATTATATATATAAATAATGGACTGTTGTACTGGGTAATTGGACTATTATGTTGGTAAAATCCGAATTTATGGATGGACAGTTATTAGCAACATAACTGTTTTTCAATTTTAATGAGCATCCATGCAGACACAAAAACAGCGTCTGCGTAAAAAACATAAAGCAAAAGTAGCGCTCAAAGTTTTACGACATACTCGACAAATTAGCTGTCAAAACACAAATAATCCCCTCACAATGAGGTGTCTCTTGCTATTTACTCGAACTGAAGGTAGAAAATGAGACTAACGGGAGGAATAATGTTTTCTTTCCGTACGAATGACAAGACACCAAATTCCAAATACAAATACAAAAAACCTGTTATCAAAAAACGATCTACAACGATGAACTGGTTACACAAAGTGTCTTCTTCCAACAAGACTCAATGGTCCATTGCTCAAAAGAATCCTGAAAACATCAGCAATCTCCTCCCAATCCTCCAACGCATCAGATGATCCAAAGGCTTCCTTCCAACCAGAAGACAAACCCGGCTGATTCTAGCTCAGATAATCAGCCTTTTAGTCTCGTGCCCTAGTTTGGACCACCGCCCGGACAGCGAGACATGACCGGTCAAGACCGGTCGTGTATCGCTGTGTGCTGCCGAAGTCTGTTTTTTAAAAGTCCCCGTCTTTAAAAGCAGCCTTTGTGGGTTGGGAGGTTGAGGAACCAGGGCTTGCTCGGTCACTCACATGTCCTGCACCACGATGTACTGGTGAGGTATCAGGCCGTCCACGCCGTTGTGCCGGCCCTCCCACCAGTCCTGGGAGGCCCGGTGGTACAGCAGGAGGGACGCCCCCTTCTTGAAGGACAGCTCGCGGGGACTGCGGCCCACGTAGTCGAACTTGGCGATGGCCTCGATCTGCTCGATCTCTGCAGAAGCGTTGGATGGACACGGAGGATGAGAACACACGTGAAGTGCGGCTGAGGCGCTGTTTAGCTAATGAAATAGTAGTTTGGTTCAGACAATCATGGGAGAGCGATCAAATCCCTTAAATCCCCCCCCAAAGTCCTACGTGAGATTCTATTAAACAGGGGGGGGGGGGGGGGGGGGGGCTGAGGGAACCACAGATGATGTAGTCAGAAATTAAATCAAAGGTTTATTAGGCAGCCGTTAGACAGGAATTTTGCTTATGCGCTATTTATTCCCCGATGCAGCCATTTTTAAACATCAGAAATACATGTACCTTTGACACATGCTTCAAAAAGGTTTCCCATGAAATGTTATATTTTATCCACTAAGCCGATTACAGAAACTCAACGAGACACTATCGTTAAAAAAGAACAGAAAAAAAACCCTGTGATCTGGATTGAAAGGTGTTTATAGTAACACCGCCTTGTTAAGATGTTAACAAGTCCAAGGGCTTCACAGTTCCAAGGATGGGACAGGTGTGATTCTGCTGGCTCACCAGCAGGGGTCAGACAGGGTTAACCACATTATGATTTAATGGATGGTATGAACATGCTCTCAGCATGAGTGTGTCTCTGAACTAAAACAAAGCCTTGTGGGTTTTTCATTAAGAGATGCACTTGAAAGAGCCAAGAAAAGAGAGCACTGCCAAAAGAGTTAGACTAATAACATTTCCCGTCGCACAAACGTTAGCTTCTACTGTGGAAATATGGCTCATCATTATTTTCAGTTTCACTTTTAATATGGCTGCTTCTTAAGAATAAGATAATTATAGACAGTCGGGTTGGAAGACGGTCATCAGACACTTCAATGCTCAGTACTCTCTGTCCTGTGTAGTGGGGATATACTGTGTGGACCTTTTGTTGAGCCTTTCAAATAAGAGAAGAGAGAGGCTGGGGACCAGATGAGAGGGCGATAGGGGGGTTATGATATTGTAAAGGGCAGTGCATCTTGCACCCAGGACCAGTTCAAACAACCACCAGGTTAAAGGCACTCCAGGAACCGGGGTCGATCAACACGGTCAGAGCTTACCAAGTTGTATGACATTTCAATTACAACCCTCATGTTATGCAGTGCGAAGCAGCAGCCTATAATCTATTGATTGAAAGTACACTTTGGAACGCATAGGAAAAATGTAACATGTTGTCCCTTGATGTGTGTTCCCATGTAGCGCAGTGGAGTACGTCTGCCCACCCCCAGGTTTATAACTGCATCATAAACAGCCCAGTTTCACCAGAAGTTAGCCGTAGGACAGCCTTCATATCCCTGTTTCGTCCAGACGAGAACACTGTGCGACGCATGACGCCATCTCGAGCAGGAGTGAATACAGCAAACATCGGGTGTGACCACTACTGGTGAGACTCTGTGTTGCACCACTGGGGTACTGTGTGAACCCAGACTGGGCCTGCTAAAGGGGCTACATGGTTAGATGACGGCTAGAGAGAGATCAGACCTTCGTCGCTGGTGGGCGGTTCGGTTCCGTTGTCGGCCTCGTCGATGGTGCCCGGCTCACTGTGAGGGCTGTCACTGCAGGAGGAGAACCCAGGCGATTGGGGTTAGGAACACACGTTTCAAAAGAAAACATGTCTCTCAATGCAGAATGTATTTGGTTTCAATTTAAATATTTGGTCAGATCAGGCCGCCCTCTGATGTGGATGTATCAACCAGATAAAACAAGAAAGGAATACAGTGATGAATCCAAGTTTTATGTTTATGTATTACATCATGCCCCCCCCCCGCCTCGGTGATCCACAGCATGGCTTTTATTTGCCCTGGAGTCACTCAGGATATGTCTCCATGTCTTATCAAAGCAGAGTTTGTTCAAAAGGCCTGCAGTAGCCCAGGCCCTTTAGATGCAGTGATTCCTTTAAATCGCAAATGCTGAAGACTGTTCCAAAAATAAATGATAATCTCAGCCCTCATGTCCGAGCCATTGTAGATTTATAGTAAACGTAAAAACGTAAAACCAGGGTATTTAGAACAATTATTTTGTTGAATCGATTTATTATATTTTAAATGATATTCCTAAAATGAACCACATCCGAAGTAGAAACAACTGCAACAATAAAACTATTATTATAAAAAGGTAAAAACAAAGCAATAGTTTTTCTTCAGCCAATGAGGGCAAGGGGGGTAGTGTAGCCACTCCCCCCTTGTGCACGTCTCTTCCTGTAACCTAGTAGTCCGTCTAGAAACTGCCTCATATATTATTTCAGCAGCAGACATTAGTGTGTCTGCCATGATACTCACGCCATCAGGGCTCAAGTAGAGGTGCTCTCCACTCACCAGTACTCCTCCCCCCCGCTCATGCACTTCTCGTAGACCGGCCCCTCACAGCTCCCGGTGGCTCGGGAAGATGACCTCGGTGTGGACGATGATGGTCTTGATGACCTCGTTGACCTGCGCCTGGCAGAGCACGGGGTCCTGGCCGTCGGGGATTGGCATCAGGGTGGGCCCGAAGCAGATGGCGATGTTGTAGGGGTCCATCATGTTCTCGTCGCTGTACTGGGACAGACTAGGGGGGAGGGGTGAGGGGCAGATTCTAAATACTCTTTTAGGTGTTTTGATTGGTAGCCTTTGTCGTCCCATCAGCTCGACCGCATCCAATGGTGACGTACGGTCTGATATTTTTCGATAGAAGTAGACACTTCTTTCGAAAGCTACGTCTTATCGTATCGTAGCCATCGACGTCGTGCTGATACACTTTAGCTTCCCTCTTGTGTGATTGTGCTTGAGTATTATACTCCAGCTTTCGCTCCTCTCGATGCACGGAGCAGCCGCCTTGAACCCCAAAGGTCGGCGTTGTAAGATTATCCGACTACAGCGGAGCGTTCCAGCTGGAATTTCGGCCGAGGAACTTAATAGTTCCGACCTCCAGGTTCAAACGGATCGCCCCCTTACAGCTGAACTAGAGCGAGGAACAGAGAAGGCCCCACTAGGTGTCTGTAAGTCTGTGAGTCGACGAGAGCTGCTCATCCGCCTGAGGACAGCCACAGACGGGTAATCGGAAGGGAGAGGAGTTATGGAGGGGCCTGCGTGTCAACAAGGTGAGGTAACGCAGTTAAAGCCACAGCTGGAAGACATCCAACATGAAGCGGCATTAGAGCAGCACCAGCTCAAACTTAAGACGTGGATTCACGGCCCCCTCTTTCTGCAGGGGAACCCAGTAAAGTCAGAAGGAATAGGCTCTCGTAAAAAGGGGGACAGGTATACTACTACTACTACAGACAAATGACTTCCCCGGCCTCCCCCGTGAATTACTTTTAAAAGCACTCGGGAGGGATCTAGTAACACACAGACCCAGATCTGCTTTTAGTTGTGTCGGTTTAATTTGAATGGGGCTATTTTGGAGTGGTCGTATTTTGTTGTTAAACAGAGATTATAACACGCGGTGCGCTCAAACGTATTCAAGAGCTCTTCGGTGTCGTTCCAGGTAACGCATATCAGTTGTTTATTTCCATGCGTTCTTCTGAACAGATGAAGAGCAGACTCACTGGTTGAGGAACGAGAACAGGTATCTCATGACGATGATGATGGTGCGAGGGAGCGTGACGACAATCTGCTGGATGTGGTGCGCTCGCTCCGTGCCAGACTCCAGCTCTGGAACACAACAATAACACAGCCCAGACTCAGTGCTGCGCCCAGCAACTGCCTCTGTTACTACGGGAACATGCTGCAGCATGGGACCCGCTCACACCTTTACACTCTCTAAAAGTTTCTCGTGCGATTGTTCGATATCTTGTGACACATGCGGTTGGATTTCCACACCGTCTAGGAGTGAGTTTAATAACATGGTATTATAACAACTTGCATCTAGATGGAGAGCATCGATATTAATCATTTGCTAGCAAGATTAATACTTTAGTTTTAAATGTGCTGAGAGATGGCCGAGAAAGTGCCAATCATACAATGATTCCTTAATGAAGTATGTCGTTTAATTTTCAAAACTGTCAGTTACTAGCATTTTTTGCATCCCACAGTTTCTTTACCCAAAGAAACTCATTATTTTTCAAGGAAACACTGAATATTTTGGTATCCAATTGAGTTATAATACGCTGGCAATCGCGTGTTACCATTAAACAGAGCAGCTGGGTTTGACTTCAACTCCAGATTGCAGATTAAAAGCGACAGAGTTTTCTTTTTCTGTGTGTAGCATCAAGTGAGATTGTCAACAAGCTACAGTTAACCATGAGCCAGAAATACCCGTGAAATAATGATCGCGTGGTTGAAAAGCTGACGGAGGCGTCAATCAACAGAATCTACAACAGAGAAGATAAATAACAGAGTATGCTTGAAAAGAGTTATCTGACACTTTGAATAGACGGCCACCTCTCACCAGTGGGAGCCATTTAGATAAGAGAGAGAGAGAGAGAGAGAGAGAGAGAGAGAGAGAGAGAGAGAGAGAGAGAGAGAGAGAGAGAGAGAGAGAGAGAGAGAGAGAGAGAGAGAGAGAGAGAGAGAGAGAGAGAGAGAGAGAGAGAGAGAGAGAGAGAGAGAGAGAGAGAGAGAGATGGTTTATGTGGTGGGCTGACTGCAGACACACAGTGTTCTGATGTGGCACACACTTTCCTCTTGCAGTTAGGTCCTAGTTAAGCAACCGCCATGGGTTGTGGTGGTGATGAAGATTGTTTCCATGCGCTGCGGTTTCACAGAGGATCAAAGGTGAAGCCCTTCCTGTACGGTGAACTGCAACCTTGCTGCCTCCGTGTACAATTTGTTTGTGTGATTCGCTGGTTTCTATCTGGTACGCCCGGTTGCCACAAGGACTTACTGATGGTGGAGATGAGGTCCAGGAAGCGTTCTTTGGGAAAAATGGGGTTCTCAAGACCCCTGAAGTACAGCTTGAGGACCCCCGCCACCGAGTTGATGTCATGGTCGTTCTGGTCGTCCACCAATGGATCTTCCCCTGAAGAGAGCCACAGAGAAGAGGTTCCCTCCGTTGTGAATTATGCTTGAGACCCCAGAACACAGCTCAAACGTGAACACAACACTGGGCTAACGAGAAGATAAAGGGAACTGAGGGGATTTGCATTCAGGGTTTTTGAGGGCTTTAGGCGGGAGCAGGTATGCCTGAACACAATGGTACACAATGAACGTTGAGCCGTCTGTAGAGAACAACCGACAGTGGCAAGCAATGACTCACCTCTCTCAAATGAGTTTTTAATGTCGTTGACTTCCACCTGTGACCCGGGCACCCGGAATATGCCCTGCTGTTGCAGCCCTGAAGAGCACAACAACACAAGAGACAACCAATCAGATTCCGGATGATACAAGCCCCCCCGTTATCATGACAGGCACACCTCAGTGTAGGTGACTCAGTGTAGGTGACCCCTCCATTGAAAGAAGAGAGAGAGAGAGAGAGAGAGAGAGAGAGAGAGAGAGAGAGAGAGAGAGAGAGAGAGGAGAGAGAGAGAGATGAGAGAGAGAGAGAGAGAGAGGAGAGAGAGAGAGAGAGAGAGAGAGAGAGAGAGAGAGAGAGAGAGAGAGAGAGAGAGAGAGAGAGAGAGCAGGAAATGTAATCTAGTTATGAAGGCAGATGCTTTTTTTTCTTCTTCTTTTTTTTTTTCCGTTCCAGGAGAGGGGGGGCCCCGGCCCAAACTGAGGGGCCGGGGCATATGGCTTCGGTTATATCGCTCCTAATCAGTTTTCTGGAGTTTCATTAGGTCCAGATTCAGGGGCCCGGGAGCTGCGGGCTCAGAGTACTGAACTACACGCAGATGTTTCAGCCAGACTGAGAGGAGCTATGGTGGGGGGGGATTCACGGTGTACTGTCTAAACTTAGACAGTACACGAACAGGACTCTACAAAGGTCCCAGTGTGCACCGGGCCTGTGGTATCATTGGTGACTAGGCTGGCTAGGAGCTCTGAGGAACACCCCGGTAAGAAGGCAGGTCGTGTCACACTCTGTGCCCGAGGCGGTCTACGGAAATAGGATCACCTTGTCACTCTTTTTTTCGGGGGGCTGAGCCGAGTTCGCTAAGGGATTCGCTGCTCCATTTCTTTCTACGTTGAAGATCATGAATGATATTTCAGGAGGACTCACCGTAGAGATTGATGTATCGCACACAGCTCTCTACAACCACCGGAATAGGTTGCCCTGAATCCTAAAGCAGGGAAATCGACAACAAACGTTCACATATTGATTTGAAAATGAAAATACAACACAAATCGATCGGCTGTTTATTTTTTACGTTTTATAAGCCATCAAGCTCATGTCAAGACGGGGGAGTACATTGATCCAAAGTGACTTACAGTCAAACACAGATACAGCCAATTAAGAGAAGATAAGACGCTAAGGCAAGAGTATAACTAGTGTAGCGTATTAGAACAGCTGTTAAAAGCAATCAGGGAAAGGCATTATCCCCGCAATGAATACGGGGGCTTCTTTCCCTGTTGGGGAGCCATCGGGAGCAGTACCGGTTCCCTCCCCCAAGCTGAAGTACCTGAATGCGGGCACGGGCATTCCTTCTTCCTCTGGGGACAGGAAGCAGCAGAAGGAAAAGAGAAGCAGAAGGAGAGCAGAGGGAGGAGGAGGAGGGAGGAGGGAGGGAGGGAGGGAGGGAGGGAGGGAGGGAGGAGGACAGCAGAGAGTTATCTGGAAGCGGGAAGTAGCTCAGATGACAGAGCCCTCCGGAGTGTTAGCGGAGAGACTTAGCGCGAAGACTGTCAGCGACGGGACGCCGCCAGAGAGGACTGTGAGCACAGAGTCCTTTGAGCACAGAGGGCTGTAGGCAGAGCACTGGGGGGGGGGGGGGGGCAGGGCCCAGTCCCTGACTGCTCTCTTAGGGCGGCAGAAAAACACTTAAAAGCATGTAGAGTGTAGAGAACAGAGGGGAGAGAGAGAGAGAGAGAGAGAAAGAGAGAGAGAGAGAGAGAGAGAGAGAGAGAGAGAGAGAGAGAGAGAGAGAGAGAGAGAGAGAGAGAGAGAGAGAGAGAGAGAGAGAGAGAGAGAGAGAGAGAGAGAGAGAGAAACATAGGGAACAAGAGAGCGAGAGAGAGCGAGAGACAGCGAGAAAGAGCAAGCAAGAAAGAGAAAGAGTGAGCAAGATAGGGATGGAGAGAGAGCGAGCGAGAGAGAGAGACACAGCTGGCAGCCACTGCTTGTGTGCGTCGACCGAGGCGGGGGGAGTAAGGACGAGGAGAGGGATTAGATGTTATATACCCTCACCAACGGGGGGAGGCAGCAGAAGGGGGGGGGGGAGTAAAAAGCAAGAGAGAGGAGGCCTTTTCCTCCGGCACTGCAGCAGGAAGGTCAGGGGGGGATGCTCAGTTATTTGCCACACCACGGTGACAGGGGGGGGGGGGGGGGGGGTGTCAGGGTGGCACGGTACCTGGATGAAGCTCTCCATGTTGCCGTTAAACAGCGTGTGCTTACACAGCGAGTGTGGCCGAGGCTTCCGCATTTTCTGTGGTTTAGGGGGGAGGGTGGGGGGCCTGAGGGGAGAGGGGGGGGGGGTGGGGGGGGGAGGTAACAAAATTGAAAAACACACACACCACCGCACTCTGTGTAACGGGGAGCGATGCTTGGAGGTCCGTGTCCGTGTAAAAAATATAGGAAATGTAGAAACCTGTTTTGGTTAGGAAGGAGAAGTGAACGTTTTTTTTTTTCAGTTTCAGGAAATAGCAAATAATTGGACATCTTTTTTTTTTTTTTTTATGAAAACAACTCCATGTTGGGATAACGCAGTGTGTGTGTGTGTGTGTGTGTTATTCAAACGTGCTGAAACCGCCCTCTCGTTGCCCCCCGGCGTGCTTACTGGGTCTGGTCCCCGACGGCCGGGTTGCGCTTGGTTTATTTAAAACACAAGGCGGGGTTAACGAGCCGCTCATGCCTGTTATTGAAATGCAATTTGCGTTCATAAAAAAACGTTCATAAAAAACAATCCATAGCTGCTAGCTATCGTCTGATGTGTAGCGCGAGTTAGAGCGGCCCGCTAATTGGAAGCGCTACTACAAATGGGGTCGTCGCTAGCAACCGACACGCTCCGACGCGGCTGCGCGGCGAGCGAGATAAAGGCAATTATTTGGCCTCTGTAGTATTTATTATCTTCTGGAGGGACGTTTTTTCTTTCTTCTGTCTTTGTCCGTTCACTTTGCGATGGACTAGACGCACAATGAACGAGGACACAGAAACACACACGGATGCGCACACAAACAAACACACACGTAGGCCTACACACACATTTATAGATAGAGTACTGACACACACACGCACACACACGTACCCACCCACTGAAACTAATGATCTTCATTAAGGATAATAGAGATGCAGATGAAATCACTCTTGACATCCCTGACCGACGTTAATTACTTCTGGAGGGTATTTCCATAATTGTTAGACGAACACAATGAGATAATTAGTCACTTGTGTAACGATACTAGTCCCGGAAAATGTTAGTTATCTTATATTTGCACAAAAGGATGGTAAATATATAACATTTTGACTTAATGCTTATTTATGTGGGACAAAGGCATCTAGGACCCAATGCATATCTCATGAGAAGTGGATTTCCTAGGCCTGCTTTCATATGCTGAATTGATTGAGTGGTTCTCGGTGGCTGAGCCCTCATAAAACGCTTTGATGAACACATGGATATCCTACCTCGTGGTCCCGCACTCAGCCCGCTCTCCTGTGGCAGAAACAAGAAAAAAAAACAGAAACATCAAACCGTCTCCCGCCTTTTCCGCCGGGCACATTTTCACACAACTTCAGAGTTCTGCACTAAAACTCAGTGTCCAGCGGTGGGACTGAAAGGCTTCCACCAAAGACAGCATGGGTCTTCTGGGAACCGGGTTAGGAAGTAGCACTGAAAGTATTCTGGGGGCCAAATCCTATTCAGCTCCTGCCCTAGAAACCTCAGGGGGCCCATGGGCCCCACGCTCCCAGGGAACAGAGAGGGAGAGGGGGGGGGGATGGAGACGGAGTGCTGGCTGGGGGAGATGGAGGTGCTGGTTGGTGCTGGATGTGTGTGTGTGTGTGTGTGTGTGTGTGTGTGTGTGTGTGTGTGTGTGTGTGTGTGTGTGTGTGTGTGTGTGTGTGTGTGTGTGTGTGTGTGTGTGTGTGTGTGTGTGTGTGTGTGTGTGTGTGTGTGTGTGTGTGTGTGTGTGTGTGTGTGTGCGTGTGTGTTGGGGGGGTCATCCAAGACTGGTGACACTGAGCGATGTCTGCTCCGGCTCATTGAGCCTTTTGTCCTGGCGCGAACAAAACACACATGTGCACCAACACACACACACACACACACACACACACAACCACACACACACACACACACACACACCAACCCCCCACCACACACACACTTTGGAAATGAAAAATAAACACCCCACAGCGAGTCCAAGGGGAAGCCAAGGGAGTGATAAGTGTTTAGAAGCCCAGGCTTGAGCTGGTATCCAGGGTGATAGCAGACATGCGACTAATGTAGCCCTCTCTGAGCAGGCTCGGGTGCCAGTCGTTTATAAAGAGAAGTCATTTAACAGAATGAACTAGAGGACATGAACTGGTACTGAGAGAGAGAGAGGCTCTTTGTGTCTCAGGGACTGGACCACTGGCTGTGGGTGGTGCTAGGGATGTGTGTGTGTGTGTGTGTGTGTGTGTGTGTGTGTGTGTGTGTGTGTGTGTGTGTGTGTGTGTGTGTGTGTGTGTGTGTGTGTGTGTGTGTGTGTGTGTGTGTGTGTGTGTGTGTGTGTGTGTGTGTGTGTGTGTGTGTGTGTGTGTGTGTGTGTGTGTGTGTGTGTGTGTGTGTGTGTGTGTGTGTGTGTGTGTTTGTTCGCCTGTGTGTGTGTGTCCGGCTGTGTCACTGTGTCTCTATGTGTGTGTGTGTTCGTGTGTGTGTTCGTGTGTGTGTGTGTGTGTGTGTGTTGTGTGTGTGTGTGTGTGTGTGTGTGTGTGTGTGTGTGTGTGTGTGTGTGTGTGTGTGTGTGTGTGTGTTTGTTCGCCTGTGTGTGTGTGTCCGGCTGTGTCACTGTGTCTCTATGTGTGTGTGTGTTCGTGTGTTCGTGTGTGTGTGTGTGTGTGTGTGTGTGTGTGTGTGTGTCTGTGTGTCGTGTGTCTGTGTCTGTTCATCTGTGTGCGTGTCTGTGTCTGTTCATCTGTGTGTGTGGTGTGTGTGTGTGTGTGTGTGTGTGTGTGTGTGTGTGTGTGTGTGTGTGTGTGTGTGTGTGTGTGTGTGTGTGTGTGTGTGTGTGTGTGTGGTCTTTATGTACCACAACAACAGCAGGACCACAGTATTCCAACACTGATGTTGCTTTACTTGGGGCATAAATGTAATGTGCTGTTTAGTCTCCGAGGCACTAAACAAATCGTGATTGTGCCTCACCCACTGTGGTCTAGTTTTCTAACACCATGAATTAATCCAACCCCAACAACAAGGAGCATTAAAGCTACAACCAAACATAAATGCGGTTAACTAATGTAAAACAGCTTTTCACTTGGAAAAGGTTCGCAAGCGTTTGCATATCCGAGGAACCAATGTGTCTTCTGAGACAGCAGACTTAACACAACATATTGACTGATGTTCAAGTTGACATGGGGGGGTTATTAATCTGTGCAGCGAGATGAGATCGGGGAGGGGGGGGGGGGGGGGAGCTGTTTCCTTCCATAGCCTTCATCATGAAACTGATTTATGTACCTCCCGGTAACACACGGATATGCATAGACATGATTGCAGGGGCAGACACACACACACACACACACACACACACACACACACACACACACACACACACACACACACACACACACACACACACACACACACACACACACACACACACACACACACGTACACACACACACACACACACACACGTACACACACAGACACGCACACACACATTATACTGGGTGCGGGGTAAAGAAGCTAATGAGCAGGGCCGACGGATCAGATGAATAATTTAAACAGAGGAGGTACCTGGAGTCCCCATATGGCCTGGGCACAAACACTCAGATCCTCCCCACACACACCCTGGACCGGCCCGCTAATACGGCCAGCTGGGCCCGGCCCCCCCCAGTCATTGACATGCGATGGGAGAAGATTGCGGTACGACTGACTGCCCTCTTGCCAGGAAGGGTGGGGAAAAAAAACTAAAAAACAACGCACTGGGGACTGTTAAAGTAATTACGGAGGAAGCGCGAGTCTGTTGGTAAATAAAACATGAGAGCCTGAACAGTCCCATGTATGTAGTGCTGGTGGCGGTGCCGTCCCATGTGTGGATCTGCGCGGCACCAGCTGTGAGCGTGTGATAGGCTGCTCCGTGAGGTACCCCCCCCCCGGCGCACCGGGCAGATGCTGGAGCGGACCTGGCCCTGGCTGGCCTGATTGATTGGGCGTGAACTGTTCACGGCTGACGTGACAAGGGTCCTTTTGGGAGGGTTGGGGGAGGTGTGTGTGTGTGTGTGTGTGTGTGTGTGTGTGTGTGTGTGTGTGTGTGTGTGTGTGTGTGTGTGTGTGTGTGTGTGTGTGTGTGTGTGTGTGTGTTTGGATGTGTGTGTTTGGATGTGTGTGTTTGTGTGTGTTTGTGCGTGCGTGTTTAGATGTATGCGTTCGTGCATGCGTGTGTGTGTGGGCGGGTGGACAGGCGTGCGTGCGAGTGTGTGTGTGTGTGTGTGTGTGTGTGTGTGTGTGTGTGTGTGTGTGTGTGTTGTGTGTGGTGGTGTGTGTGTGTGTGTGTGTGTGTGTGTGTGTGTGTGTGTGTGTGTGTGTGTGTGTGTAGATGTGTGGCGGGTTGATTTTCCTATTATTTTTAGCCTCTGAAATGGAGTCCGGTTCATCCTAGCCCCTCCCTGGTGCCTCCATCATAACCGGGTGAGGGTCGCCATGTCTCCCTCTCACCAGAAGGACGTCCACAGAGAAGCGGGGGAGTTAAGTGTGGGAGGAGGGGCGGGATGTTGACAACGACTGGTAGACTGGTTTGGCATCTGGACACGTTTTTTTCCTCTTCTTTTTTCCTCGCCCAGAGAAAAAAATAACAACACATAACACGGCGCACGAGTCCCTGTGGACACCTTGCTGCCTTCTGCTCATTAGATAAGAGATCTGCACTCCCTGAGGGCGGGAGGGGGGGTTATAGACACCCAGGTGGCCAATCACAGGGTCAGAATTAGGGGGCCCCATCCACGGGTGACGAGCCTGCCATGGCCAGATAGCACGGACATCACGGTGAAGGTTAATAATGTGTGCGTGTGTGTGTGTGTGTGTGTGTGTGTGTGTGTGAGTGAGAGAGAGAGAGAGAGAGAGACAAACAGACAGAGAGAGAGGGGGAGAGAGAGAGAGAAAAACAGAGAGAGAGGGAGAGAAACAGAGAGAGAGAGAGAAACAGACAGAGGGAGAGAGACAAACGGAGAGAGAAACAGACAGAAGGAGAGAGAGACAAAGAGAGAGAAAGGGAGAGACAAACGGAGAGACAGACAGACAGACAGACAGACAGACAGACAGACAGACAGACAGACAGACAGACAGACAGACAGACAGACAGACAGACAGACAGACAGACAGACAGACAGACAGACAGACAGACAGACAGACAGACAGACAGACAGACAGACAGACAGACAGACAGACAGACAGAGAGAGAGAGAGAGAGAGAGAGCTCACCTTCACCCAGGGTCTGCTTCAGTAAGTCATGTTTTGCCTGCAGTTTAATGATGAGGTTGCTTCCGTTGAGGAACTCTTTAAATTTCTGCCATGAAGGAATAAAAAAATCATTGGCGCGTGGAGAGCAGAAAGGCAACTGAATTACAATCTTAGGCGAAAAAAATACTATAATTATAATATTGCATTATTGATAAGAATGGGAATGACTACTCGTAATTGGTTAGGTGGACTTGACATTATGACTAGTATAATTGGTTAGGTGGACTTGACGGACAGATCCAAACGGTGAACTCACTGTGAAGTAGAAGACCTCCGTCTCCTGCTGGTTGGCCTTCCTCTTGGCCACATTCATCTTGCTCATGTAGGACTCGGAGGCCACCGACTTAATGGACTCGGTGGAGCGGCTGTGCTGGAAGGCATCCGATACGTCAAAGTCCTCCACCGTCAGCATGTCCTGCAGAGTCTGCATGGTGGCGTCCAGAGTCTTCCTCACCTGACATTCACAGCGGGGGGACGGGGGGACGACAGGGAACAAGGCACAGTGAGGAGATGGATGACTAGTATCATGAATGAATTATTGTTTTATTAGTCGTAATCAAAGGGTAGGGGCAGAAGCTTCAGCTTGTATCAAGCCACTCTTCTCACATTTTTTAAAGTAACAAACAAATGTCATAGATACAGTTTGTTTGCAGTTACACTTACTTACATACACGCATATATAAACCCAAAAGGGCCAACACCTATTATCCAGTACATTTCCACCATAAGATAATGATGATATCCATTTGAGTATACCAATATTCATCAACATCCCGATTATTACCATTCTCATACTGAAACTACTCAATGTCTGTACTTATCTAGTCATGTATCTAGTTTATATCAGGGATGTGTGGATGTGTGGAGGGATGGATGTGTGGATGTGTGAATGTGTGACTGTGTGAATGGATGGATGCTTGGATGCATGGATAGATGGATGCATGGATTGATGTCCAAGCAGGGGTTTCTTAGCTGTGGTCTTGGGGGTGATTCTCTTCAGTCGTAGAGGGGAGAGGGGAAGCACAGCGGGGGCATCCCGTAGCTGCGATGACGTGTCAGGGGTGGGGGAACAGCTGACTGATTCACTCGCTGGGTCCATTTTAAAACGTGACAAAAAAACCCATATAAAAGCAAATGTTCGATGGACGGTGGAAGGCCCGGCCGCGGGCTACAGCATGAATAAAACCAAGCTGTGTGGATTAAACGTGTAGACGGATTACACCGAGTTATACAAAAACAAAGTAAGGAAGGTTGACTGTCCGTTCAGTCTGATGGAGATCGGTGCAGTCTGTTGGCAGCCACGGCCCAGGGCGTCCCAGGGGGGGGTGGCACCAGAGGTAAGGGAGAAAAGAACCCTGGCTTCCCTCACCTCCATCAGCACCTCCACCTCCAGAGGAGACTCAGGGATGTAATGCATTAAGAGAAGACTCTACATCAGCGCCAACCGCCCTGGGCTCAATGCAGCGCGCCCCCACCTCCCCCGGGAAGAGAAGGTCACCGCTGTTTAACTGCCGAGGATGACGTACCAGATGGTTCATACCTTCACCTTTCTACGCTCGGCTCCCGTCTGTCCATCACAGATCGGGTGGAGGTGAGGGCGGAGGAGGAAGGTGAAGGTGGAGCGGGTGGGGGCGGTGGTGTGGGTGGTGGTGGTGGTGGTGGGGGTGTTAGTGGACGTCGAGGTGGTGGGTGTAAAAGTGTTTACCTCCTCGTTCTCGATCTTGAGCGTGGCCAGACGGGACTGCAGCTGGTGGTAGCGCATCAGGAGCTCTGTTTGGACGGGTTGCTGAGCACTGACCTGGCACACCTGGAGCCGGGAGGGGGGGTTAATAATCACATTTACAATGCCCATAGAACTGAAATTTACAAGGACGGGAAGCAAGAGGGATGGAGATCAGTAGAGCAGGGGGAGAGGGATTTGTGTGTGTGTGTTTGGTGCATGTATGTGTAAGAGTGTGTGTGTGTGTGTGTGTGTGTGTGTGTGTGTGTGTGTGTGTGTGTGTGTGTGTGTGTGTGTGTGTGTGTGTGTGTGTGTGTGTGTGTGTGTGTGTGTGTGTGTGTGTGTGTGTGTGTGTGTGTGTTGTGTGTGTGTGTGTGTGTGTGTGTGTGTATTTGTTTATGTTTGTGTGTGTATGCGCGGGAGTTTTTTTGTGTTTGTGCGCAAGCGTTTGTGTGTGTGTGGTGTGTGGTGTGTGGTGTGTGGTGTGTGGTGTGTGTGTGTGTGTGGTGTGGTGTGTGTGTGTGTGTGTGGTGTGTGTGTGTGTGTGTGTGTGTGTGTGTGTGTGTGTGTGTGTGTGTGTGTGCAGCCGAGTGCGTGCATGTGTGTTTATAATACAAATAAATCAAGGGGTCACCTTTGTTAATGAGTTTCTGTTTTAATAGTGATGCAGACACGCACAAACACACACACACCACACACACACACACATTATGCAATCTTTAAAAAGCTGTGAAGAGCAGAAGTGTCGCACTCATATCCCGAGGGGAGGGGGGGGGGGGGGTAATCGAGGCTAATGATCCAGCTAATGATCCACAAACGACGACAGGGCTGTTTACCTCGTCCCCCATGTGGGGCAGGTACTCGAAGCGCATGGGCGGGCAGAAGACCTGGTTGTGCATGTCCATGATCTTGTGCTTGTCACTGCGGGAGTCCAGGTTGTCCACGGCGTTCTCCAGGACGTCCAAGCCTTCGTGGCGGGACGTCTCCAGTGTGTACTCGGCCGACAGGTAAGTCCTGAAGGTCCGGGCCAGGCTGGAGTGGTAACCCAGGTCACAGCACTAAGGGGGGGGGGGGGGGGGTGTCACCGTGACGTAAAAAATCATGATGAATCGTATGAAGGTATTATTGTAGCGAAAGTCTTTAGCACCTGTAACTGCAGATTTTGTATGCGTACACTAAAGTCACAAATGTGTAACGGTAAATTTGAAATCGTAAATATTTATTTTGCATGTGTACTCTAAAGTCACAAATGTTTAACAGTACATTTGAAGTGGTAAATATTTTTTCTACCATTGTAAACACAAAGTAGGGTCTATGAGTTCACAAGTCTGTGTTTACTTACAGGTGCACAAATCCTATCCTGTGCATCACAACGTGTTTCATAATCTGAGAACATGCCCAAAATGTGGGCACTCGTAAACCCAAATGTGAACTAATGCATCAAAAGTTGCATCTATGAAAAATTTCCTCACAAATAAAAGGATGTAGAACGCTGTGTTGATTCAGCATTTTAATGAGTGAGCACAAGTCAATTACAATAAGGGCATTTAGCAGACGCTTTTATCCAAAGCGACTTACATCGTTTACACACATTGACACACCGGCGGCAGAGTCAGCCATGCAAGGCGACAGCCAGCTCGTCAGGAGCAGTTAGGGTTAAGTGTCTTGCTCAGGGACACATCAACACTCAGATAGGAGGAGCTGAGGATCGAACTAGCAACCTCGGTTGCTCGTCGGTTACAAGCCAACTGCTCTACCTCCTGAACTAAGCCGACCAAGTCCGTCGTAACAACTGCTCGAATCTGCTCCTGCAAGTCTCAGCTGTGGGGTTTTTTGCAGGTAGTTTTGCAACACGTCGAGGTGTTACATGTGTAGCAAAAGGTTGCAGGGGTGATTGTATCCGTATGAGGAAGAGCGTCTGTGGGCGGGACAAAATTGCAGCAGTAACCAATGAAAGTCGCCGGCAGGGGGTGCATTTTTCAAACTACATTGGGACCATCCAAGCAGACCATTGAAATACATTGAAGGACACTTGCGGCATGTAAATGCAATAATTTGGGGGAATTCAGTTGAACTGAAAGTAATTTAATTTGACATAGCCTAATGTCAGATACCCAACTCCGTGGTGTAGGATGCCCTCTTGTCAGGGTTCGAGTTAGGTGGGAGCCAGTGGGAGCTGAGCTCCCGTAGAGAGAGGTAACTGGCTCCCATGAAAGCAGCGAACTCAAATAGACCTACCTGTGGCGGCGGGGGTCTCTGAAAATACAGCAGCATAATATTGTAATTATAAATAAAGCTATTTTCCCTTCCACATACAGAGTAATATTGACATTAAGTAAGGGATAATAGAACGCCGGTCATTATCGGGAAAATAAGCCCAGACAGGGCGAACCGGACACCGACGCGAAACGGAGGTATCTTGCTTCGACCTGAAGGGGCTTATTTTCGATAATGGGCGGCTACTTGCCAAACGAAAAAATAACTTAACAAGGGGCCTTTTTACTAAAGCAATATCACACGAGAGGGAGTGCTGCTGTACTGTATATCAGCACGGCTGTGATTCGGTCGTAGGCACGAGGCCGCAGGCCGAGTGCCGCAGATAATCACAGCCGTGCTGATATACAGTACAACAGCACTCCCTCTCGTGTGATATTGCTTTTATACAACAGTGCTACGAGCACATTTTATTAACAGTAATAAGGAGAGATTATGATTTGTTTGTTTAGTAATCATTTATTCGGCTCCGCCAACACAAATAGTTCCGCAACTGAAGGGAGACAAGGCTGTTGCCAGGCAACACATATACAAATAGTATACGAACGCCCGTACAGCGGAGTGATTATGTCTGTAAAAAGTCGCAGTGCTGTTATACTGTATATCAGCACTCATGGAACGTCTCTTGTCCAATCAAATTGCTCGGTTGGGACCGGTCGGAACTACCTGTTGTATAAAATGTATTTGTTACCGTTGTTACCGTAGTGTTGATCAGCAGAGAAATAGTTAGCCAAAGACGATGACGTCGCTCAGCAACCGAAGACGCTGGCGTTGTTGTGAAGGGCCCATGCAAGTGAACGGACCGATCCACGGCATTGAGAGAGCCGTGTCATATTATATATTTACTTCCTATATTTACCCCCCCACCACAAATTTTGTGCTTGTTCTCAGATTATGAAACACGGGTGTGTGAATGTGTTTTGCACCAACTGCGCTGCAATGATTGTAGCAAAACTGTCAAGTGCATGAATCTCTGAAGTTGTGATGCACAGGATAGGATTCATGCACCTGTAACACTTTAAAGTACACATGCACACACACACACACACACACACACACACACACACACACACACACACACACACACACACACACACACACACACACACACACACACACACACACACACACACACACACACACACACAGTTACAGACTATACATGCACAACGATAGTTGATACCATTTAACGGAATTAGATTAAGTGCAATGTCCACATCAAAACTGGAAAAAAGAAAGCCACAGAAAACAGATGGATGACGAGGTGATTAGAAGGAAGTTTGTGTGTTTGAATATATCCAGGACATCGATGCAGGCATCTGCTTCACTTCAACAACACCCCTTGGGCAATATCGTACCTCATCCTCTTTGAAGAGATATTCTGGTACACAAATCCTCCCATAATTACGCTAAAATGTTGTATGATCGCATTCGGTGGAGCCGTGAATCCCAAATTAACTCTTAAAGCGAGTTAGTGCCCTGAGACGGAGACGGAGTTCACCGCATTACACGTGCAGACTCAGCAGGACAGAGCGGGTGATTACTCTACCTTGTCATACCGAGCTTCATAAACTAACCTCATTAGCCGGGGGGCGGGGGGGGGGGGGGGGGGGGGGGGGCTGGGGGAGGTGAGGTGGAGGGAGGAGGAGGGAGGTGGGTGGGGGAGATGGATGAGGGAGATGGGTGAGGAGGTGGAGGAAGTGAGTGGGGGAGATGGGTGAGGAAGGTGGGGGGGGGGGGACCTAGAGGCGACAGCTCAGTGAGCCGCTAAAGGCACTTTAGTACGAGGGAAGTGTGCTTCCCAATCCCTGATCATTCATCCCGTGATGGTGGAGTGGCCTACTGGGAGGGGGATGTGGCGAGTGATTTAACAGGCAAACCAACAAAGATCCCACTGCACTCCTGCAGAAAAGCCCCTGTGAAATCGTTGTGTTATGAAGATGATTTATGGTAAAAAAAAAAAGAAGAAGGCACAGAACAAACACAGGCAGGCATAACATTGGCATGTTGAGCATCGGAAGAAACTGGAGGAGAGAGGGAGAGACTGTCTAATTCCTCCAAAAAGCTTTTTTAAGAAACGCAATTGACGGACTGTATGGATTGACCTGTTATTCTCCAAAGTATCATGCAAAGTTCAGGAACACTGCACACACACACACACACACACACACACACACACACACACACACACACACACACACACACACACACACACACACACACACACACACACACACACACACACACACACACCACACACACACACACACACACACACACACACACACACACACACACAGCCCCCCTCGGACTCTCATCTTGAAGTGTCTTTCACTTGCCAACGTTTCGACTCTCTCAGGACGTGACAAACAGAGCCCTATCGTTCTATCCTGCAAGGCCGACCAGCCAGTCATGCTCATAATCCAATACCCTGCAGCTCAGCAGGATTTAGGATGACATCGGCCCTTCTCCTGCCAGACAGTGGAGCCAGAAGCCCCATCAAAGACACCCACTAAAGGGATTGGGGTATCCATTAATCAGGGTGTCAGAACGCAGCTCCCCTCTGCCGGCAGCCGGGCTATCTCCTTCGCTCTTCTCTCTCTCTACCCTTCCGTGCTGTTATCTCCCTCCCTTTTCTCTCTCTCGTCATCTCTCCCTCGCTCTTGTCTCTCTTGCCTCTCTTGCTCGTCTCTTGCTCTTGCTCATCTCGCCGTCGCTTGTCTCTCTCGTCCCTCCATCGCTCTTCTCCCCTCTCGCTCTTCTCTCCCTATCTCACTCTTCTCTCCCTCGCTTGTCTCTCCATCCCTCTTCTCTTCGTCGCTCTTGTCTCTCTTGTTCATCTCTCCCTTGCTTGTCTCTCTCTCGTTCATCTCTCCCTCTCAATCTTCTCTCCATCCCTTTTCTCTTCCTCGCTCTTGTCTCTCTTGCTTAAACTCTTCATCGCTTGTCTCTCTCGTTCATCTCTCCCTCCCTCTCTTTTCTTCCTCGCTCTTGTCTCTCTTGATCATCTCTCACTCGCTCTTCTGTCTCTCACTCTTCTCTCCCTCACTTGTCTTTTGCTCGTCTCTCTCCTCTCTACCTCGCTCTTCTCTCTCTCTTGTCTCCCTCTCGCTCTTGTCTCCCTCGCTCATTACTCTCACTCTTCTTTTTCCCCTATCTCTTGTCTCTCCCTCTCTCCCCCCTCCCTCCCCCATCTCTCTCCAGTTTATTTCAGGTTCCTCAGATCATGAGAGACATCTTTTTCAGTGCTTTGAAATTAGTTTGAAAGGAAGTTGCCGTTTTTTCTCAAGGGCTTTAGCTCTGTCATTAGCCGTGTAAAGAAGAACTGTTGTGGGAAAAGAGCTCAGAAGTGATTGAAACAACAGGAATAAAGATCTGAAATGCACATGATTTGATCCACAAATATCTGTGAAATGAAACCTTTAGCAAAGGAGTTCTCTGTATTAAATCACAGGAGTTATATATTTGAATTCACAAGGGTCATCTGCATGAAATCCCAGAAGCGATCGATATTAAACCACAGGACTGATCTGTATGACATCTGAAATCACAGGACATAACGGTATGAAGTCCCAGTGGGATATGTAGAAAGTCACAGGAGTGATCGGGGTGTGAATGTACTTTTGAGCGGAGGTAATATGAAGACAAACAGAGCCGCTTATAAACCAGCAGCCGGGAGGCAGAGCAGATGGGGGGAGTATCCACGGTGACGCTCTGTAACACAAACACCAGGGACCCCCAGCCGCCCGACACAAACAAACACGCGCTGGCGTACTCACGTCTATCATATCCGAGACGTCGTGGATGTAGTATTTCGCCACCACGGCGTTGGTCGCCGCCAGGTTCAGCAGATAGTCATTCCGAGCCTTGGTGCATTTCAGCTTGTTCTCCGAGTACTTGGCTTGTCTCTGGAGAGGAGCAGGAGAAGGGATAGCAGGGGGGACCCAGACAGGAGGAGGAGGAAGAGGAAGAGAGAGAGAGAGAGAGAGAGAGAGAGAGAGAGAGAGAGAGAGAGAGAGAGAGAGAGAGAGAGAGAGAGAGAGAGAGAGAGAGAGAGAGAGAGAGAGAGAGAGAGAGAGAGAGAGAGAGAGAGAGAGAGAGAGAGAGAGAGAGAGAGAGAGAGAGAGAGAGAGAGAGAGAGGTGTGAGGGGTTAATGATTCACTAGGCAGGTAGCCTTGTTTCCTCTACTATGCAAGAGGATTTGGCTGTTAGTCTTTGTTACCGTGGTAACTGATCCGAATATATGCATCTGCAGAAAAACAAAGGCTCTTTTTTTCAAGGAAAAGATAAAATACATACAAAAATGTAATGTAAAAAAAGGGATTCCGAAATGTGATTTTTGACACTTACAATAGCAGGACTTCTTTTGAGTGCAACCATTTTCTAAGTTTGAACATATTTAAGACTAATGTGCATGAACCATTTTTGCTGATAAATTGCTTCCTCTAAACTAATCTGGTATAGCAAGTGAGCAAGCAAGTGTTGAACCAGTAGTGAAAATAGGTCAAAGACCTACAAATAGGCAACAGTTTTGAATATTGTTTCCGTGCCAGCGGGTCTCAACATGTACTGTATGTACGCCTGAGCAGCAATTGTTTGATTGGCTGCGACTGACAAATAACAAGAGTTTGCATTTGCATCTCAAACCACCGGAATAGAAAAGGCATGTGTTTGTGTGTGTGCGTTCCCCCTGGCTTTGTGGGGGATTCACATGAGGGAGATTCTGATGCACACAGCTTCACTCCAGTAGAGAAATCTCATCCACATCCACATCAACCTCACATCCTCATCTGCATAACATGAACCAGGGAGGCGATGCTGGTGTTGGGAGACCCAACAAGCCAAAGGAATAGTTAACAGAACAGATTGTGAATTGGCAAAAGAAAAACTATATAAAACCAGATTTGAAAAAAGTCTGTGCCAGCTCAATGCAAAAACTGTGTTTTCATCCATATTAGCATTTGTCCCTCGCATTTTCCAAGATCTAATTGTTGATGATAAGATTGACATACTGGGCCTTTGTGAGACCTGGTTAAAACCAGATGAGTTTCTAGCCCTAAACAAAGCTACGTTAGCGCACAACTATCTAGAGAAGTAAATAAAGGTGGTGGAGTAGCCCTGATATCTAATTCTAAGCTTAATTTAAAGCCAAAGAATATATATATCTTCAGATCCTTTGAGGTGCTCGCGTTCTGCTCCTCGGTTCCCCGACAAGCGAAACGAGTTCCAGACTCTTTAGATTTAGCTGTAGTATACCGTCCCCCAGGATCATATTCACTTTTTGTTGATGAGTTTTCTGATTTTGCAGCTGATCTGGCTACATATTCAGACGATATTTTGCTTATTTGGGATTTCAACATTCATGTGAATAACCCATCTGATGCACTTGCAAGGGCTTTTCTGTCCATTACAGATACGCTTGGCTTCAAACAGCTCGTCCAGCACCCAACCCACATCGGTGGAAACACGCTGGACCTCGTTTTGACCCGCGGTGTAGACATTTCACAGCTAGTGGTCTCTCCCTACACCTCAGCTTTATCAGATAATTTTTTGCTCACTTCCCAGGTGGTGGTATCCTGCCCCTGCGACGATCAGCAGGCCACTTTCAGCTATCGTCGCATCACCCCTGCAACCATTACAACTATGTCAGATAAGTAACCTCGTTCACTAGCTCCTCTTTGTAACTAGGGGTTCTGTGGAGTGCCTTACTGATGACTTCAACACTGCCTTGTCGGCTGCCATTGATGCAGCTGCTCCGCTCCTAATTAAAAAACGATCATTGAAAAAACCAGCTCCCTGGTTTAATGCAGAAAAGCACACCCTGATGTGAAGCTGCAGAATCCTTGAACACAAATGGCGCTCGACTAAACTTGAGGTCTTTCATCTTGCATGGCACAATGGTCTGCTCACCTATAAGGGTGCACTGACTACTGCCAGGGATGCGTACTTTTCCAGTATCATCAACTTGAATAGAAATAGTTTATTGTGGTGATAAAACCGCTAAAAATTCTGGCCTACTCAAAAAGCCTGGCCTAGATCCTGAATTAGTCAGGAGCTATCGGCCTATATCGAACCTGCCCTTCCTGTCCAAGGTCCAGGAAAGGATTGTAGCAAAGCAAATCGTCGATTATCTGATGAGGAACAATCTCTTCAAACTTTTCCAGTCGGGATTCAGAAATTTCCACTCAACTGAAACTGCTGTGACAAGAGTTGTAAATGATATCCTTCTTGCTTTGGATACAAATACAAGCTCAAGGCTTGTGCTGCTGGACCTGAGTGCTGCATTCGACACGATCAACCTCACTCTTCTTCACCGTCTTGAGAACTATGTTGGATTCAGGGGTATGGCTCTTGGCTGGCTTGAATCGTACCTCACAGATAGAACATAATTTGTGCTCCATGAGGGTTCAGAATCTAAGCACTGCAAACTACGCTTTGGCGTACCACAAGGGTCGGTCCTTGGTCCATTACTTTTTGCAATCTACATGCTTCCCTTGGGCGACATTATCCGCAGCTTCGGAATTAGTTTCCACTGCTACGCGGATGACACCCAGCTCTTCATTCCTGTAGATTCAGGGGACTCGGCCCAGATCCAAAGGGTTGAGTCCTGTCTGGCTGCGGTGAAGAGCTGGATGTCACGGAACTTCCTACAGCATAACACTGGGAAGACAGAGCTGATAATTATGGGCTCAAAGCGGGACCAGAGAGAATTTGAGGATGTCTCACTGTGGTTGGATGGCCTTGCCATCCCACAGAGTGCATCTGTCAAAAATCTTGGTGTCCTGTTCGACCCTCAACTGTGCTTTGCCCAACACGTTAGAAGTATAACTAGAATTGCCTTTTTCCATCTGAGAAACATTGCAAAATTCCGACCAATGTTATCTGCAGCGGATGCAGACACTGATTCATGCATTTGTTTCATCAAGACTGGATTATTGTAATGCACTGTTCTCGGGACTACCAAACTCAACCACGAAAAGTATACAGCTTGTACAAAATGCTGCAGCTAGACTGCTGACCAGAACGAGAAGGTTGATCACATCACACCTATTCTCGCCTCTTTGCGCTGGCTAACAATTACTTTTAGATCGGATTTGTAGGTGCTACTGCCAACCTATAAAGCCTTGCATGGATTATCTCTATCCTGCCTGAAGGACCTGATCATTCCTTATAGTCCTTCTTGGTCCCTCCGGACCTCTTTGGTAGCTGACCTTCTTTCACTGCCGAAGGTTAAAAAGAAATCGGCTGGACAGAGAGCGTTTGCCTATCGAGCCCCCTTCCTATGGAATAGGCTGCCACCAGTGATCAGGGAAGCTGACTCTGTGGAGCTATTCAAAGGAAAGCTCAAAACGCACTTCTACAATCTTGCATTTGGAACATAGGTGTGTGAAAATGACACAGATGCGATGTGAAGACCACTCTGTGTTTGTTTGCGCTTTTGTTAATACAGTATACATTCCCACTATGTATTTTTCCGTTCTAATTCACTATTCTGTCTGTTCTAGCGCGTTACGGTGACTGGACTGGATGCCTGGACTCTCCTCATGGTTAACTGGCCAGCATCACATCACCAATTTAATATTATGTGCATGTATTTACCTGTGTGTCAATTATGGCACCCATTACATTCCTGACCAACCCTGGAAGAAGGGATCCCCTGCTATGCGTTTCTTCTCAAGATGTCTTCCTTGCTAATTTCAAGGGAGCTGTTTCTTGCCCTTGTGGGGGCTTGGGTAAAGGGGGGTGTCATAAATATTTGGCCTGTTAAGCCCTTTGAGACTGTAATGGTGATTAAGGGCTATACAAATAAAATTCAATTGAATTGACAATCAAAGCATCAGTCTTAATCAAAAGTGCTCAAGGCGTGCTTAGGGCGTGCCCACGGCGTGCCCACAATGGTCTCACCTTCTCCTTCATCTTCTCGATCTTCCTGGCAGTGCTGCGTCGTGGCGGCCGGTCGTCGTGGCGCAGCAGGTTGACGTTGAGGTCGCCGGACTTACTGAACTGCTTCTCCTCCTGCTTCTCCGCATCCTTCAGCTTGCTCTCTGCGCTGATGCTCTCCGTGTGGTACATGTGGTAGGTCTTCATCACCTGCAAGGGGGCAATCAGAGGCATGATGGACCCTCTTCAACATGGAGCCATCCCCCCCCCTCCCCCCATCAGCCATTGACCTGATCACCGCCCCGTTTATGTCAGAATGGAAATAAACCGTGATTGGCCATTAAGAGCCGTTTGGAAAATCTGCCTCTTCTGACATCACAAGTGGTCGTGTCCACCTAGATGTATGACAGATAGATGAGCCACGTTTGGTAAAGTCCAGTGGGTAGGCTGGTAGACTGATCTATTCAGCACACATCTACAAGTGGACACGCCCACTTGTGATGTCAGAAGAGGAAGAGTTTCAAAACGGGTTGTAAAAGCTAATCACACTCACACCTGGTGTTATAATATGTCACCTTTAACCTGATCACCGCCCCGTTGATACCAGAATGAAAATAAACAGACCTGTTTAGAGGTTTAAGTAATATACCAGGATGGGCTGTCTTGTAAGTAGCTGAATTACTATTAGTATCAAGGATAACTCTGTATAATAACAATAGTCATTCCTACATTTTCAGCTATTCAAGAGGATTGTTTTTCCATCCTGCCCTGACCCGCTTCCAAAAACCAGCTCCTGATGTATTAGATGGAATCATAAATAGTGAATGGGCTCATTGGACTGCAGCGGGTGATGTCTGTGACCCGTGCTAGCCGGGGTCTAGCCTAGTGACAGCAGCACATCATTAGCATTCCCACCAACAGACAGGCTGCTCATGAGTATTCATGAATGACTCACTCCTGGGACAAAGGCAAGTTAAGTGAAGACATTAAGCAGGCCTGTCCGCCGGCACGCCCAGCCTGATTTTGAAAATTTGAATAAAGTAATGTAGAAGTCAAAGCATGTTTACCAAGGGGGACTTTTTATTCAGGTTTTTTTCTGGGAAACCGGTGGTCTCACATCATGCAAGCTGACAGCCAGCTCGGTCAGGAGCAGTTAGGGTGAGGTGTCTTGCTCAAGGATACCTCAGCTCTCATCTAGGAGGAGCCGGGGATCAAACAAGCAACCCTCCCGGTCAACCCCACTCTACCTCCTGAGCCACATGCCGCCCATGTAAGGGGCAATTCCTGATGCTAACGCACAGCCTCTCTACGTCTCCATCTTTATCTCTCTGCTATGCTCCATGCACACACCAGTCAGGGTTTTACTACAGGGCAGCTTCTGGTTTGTTCCCGCCCCATTCGGCAGAACTGGTTAACCAGACACCCAACCCCCATCACCCATCTCCCAGCCTCTCATCTTGACCGCCTAATGCTTCCTCTGCTTCCACCGAGGAAAATCACCTCAGGGGAGCTCGGCAGATGCACTTCATCCCTTGTGAGAGGAACGTGACATCTTGGCGCAAATGCGGTGACTGGATTTCGTGTCATCCTGTCTACCTGGTCAGATATCCAGCAATAGTCCCCACCTCACCCACCACACCACCTCATTACCTCCCCCACAGCCAATTTGTCATGGAGGATTTCGGAAGAGGATTTCCTTCCTTGAAATGTCCGTCTGACTCTCTCTTTTAGCCCCATGTTACAACAGACTGGTGGGTCAAGCTCTTCCGTTGTGGCCTCCCTCCCCTCCACCCCCCCACCTCCACCCCCTTCCTCCCCCATCTGTGGTCATTCCATGACAGACCGACCTTGTGAAAAGCAAAGAAAAGGAAAGCGCTTTAGAGGGAGGTAGCGGCTTGGCACCCAGACTCCGGCGACGATTGGAAAACAAGTCACGCAGCAAGCATGCACGAAGGAAGCGGAGCAGCCCGCCTCAACGGCGGTGTGTGCTCGTTTCCCTCGTCGTCGTTAAAAGGAGCAGAGCTCACGTTGCGGTTGCCTTTAAACCGCAGGGAGCCTTTTATCTCCAGAGTAACCAGGTCCAGATAACCACATGTTGCAACGGGGTCAGGGGAACATCAGCATACCATCACAAACAAACTACACCGATTGCCAACCACCTCAAACGACTGCCTCCGCAGCAGACATTTTGGATCCCCAATGTTGTTCTGGGAAATAACAAAGAACCATGATGGAAAAAAACTATAAAATACTAGCAATGAAAATGAACGGTAAACATTTCACCGTACAATTTCACAAATGAGGAAATGTGTGTAATGTATTTATTACATTACACACACCAGTTGTCTGTGCTTCTATACGGGCCCGGATTCAGAGGAACCAGGTGATCTATCCGTTCTTCATTCAGCGTTTCTTCTTTGTTGTTGTTTTTAATGAGCCCAACTGGCTTACTCTCCCAGTGAACAAACAGGATGCTGCAGCACAGCTCAGCCTATAAAAAGGGCCGGCTTATTTTCCCCACTCTTTGCTCACATTTCAAGTTGAATAAATCAGGTTCTTACTTCAGGCACCAGGATGGGTGCTTTCAAGTCTGTGCTGCTGCTTACTGCAGTGGCAGAGGGGGAGAGCAACAGTAGCAACCGCCGCAGCGCAGCAACACTTTCAACCGAGACGTTTGAACCGCAGCTTTTTCAGACAGCAGAGCATCCCTGCCTTCGCTCTTCCTCTGCATTACCAGGAGAACCGATGGGATTGTACTGTATTTCTGTCTCTCCGATCCCTGTCACTTGGCAGCAGATACAAGCTGTCAAGAGTCTGTAAACCGCTGTATTTTCGGGGTGTATTCATTTTAGCATACATTTCCCTTCCTCGGAGGCAATAGCAAAGATCGATGGGTCTTTGATCGTTCTATCTACACGAGGGCTTAATGTGTTCAACAAGGTGCGTTGAAAATCCCATAGCACAGTACCCTCTCAGCTACAGCCAACACGCGTTGCCATGCTTTAAACAGCTTCCGCTCGTCGCAGATCTTTGATCTGAACTGGGCTTAAATGCACCACTGGTGAAATTTGACCCCCGGTGACTCAACTCCGATGCTGCAGGAAACACATTTCACACAGCCCACTCATCAACATGCGTGTTTGTCCGATTCCAGGGGAAAGAACACACAACTCGGGGGAGGGGCAAGGTTAATCCCCGGGGTTGTGTTCATTAGTTAAAGATCATACGCAGAATACAACACAATATGTTGGTTGCAAAGTCGAAAGTACTAGCGAGGAGCGCCTGCTTTGAACATGCAGCACACTCTTTTAAGCACGCCATCAGGAAGTGTGGTGCTTTCAACAATGAAACTCATTTGCATAAACATTTCTGTTAGTCACCCGTTTCCCAGACCGCTATTTTGTGATCCTATCCAAAACGGACAGATGGCCCTATCAGAGAGAGTTGGCATCCGTGTCGGCCATGGCCTTTGTTAGTCTCCCTCTCGTGACATTGCAAGGATGCACAACGTTGCACAACAATCTCCTCCGTGGCAACTCAGGGAGGATGGGAGATGGCTGAAGATGCCTGGAGGTCGTCCAGGCTTGGGCACCGTGCATCCTTCAGAAAGATGCAATCTCTGCCAGTTTGGCCTGCCAGAAACAGTGTGTCTGCCCCGTTTCTACCAGTGCAAAAAGTAAGAGCCACTACTTCCTCTTTCTATCTTTTTTTTCTTTTTTGGTTTCTCCACTCCTTAATCGTAATGATATAATGTTAAATAAATCAGTATATCGCAGTGTATATATATACAGTATATCAGTATATCGTTGATATCAGTGGAAAGTAAGAGCCACTACTTATTTTTCCTCTACTTTCACTGCTTTTCTTTCTGTGATTCTTTCTTCTTTTTTTCTTTTTTTCGGATTCTCCTTCCTTAATTGCGATGATATAATGTGGAGTATTAAACAATGTGCTATCAGCTGGAGTAAACAAAGAGATATTCATGGGGAGGCAGCTTATGCTTGTGAGACTTTGAGCCCAGTCACTGGGCCACCGTCGAAATGTGGAAGTGATTTGGGCTTAGAAGACTTTGTCCCAGTCACTGGGCCACCGTCGAAATGTGGAAGTGATTTGGGCTCAGAAACTGTCCCACTTGGAAAGGAGTGCAGTGTTCCATTCCATCACAACAGTCTGCCACACTCCTCTCTCTCTCTCTCTCTCTCTCTCTCTCTCTCTCTCTCTCTCTCTCTCTCTCTCTCTCTCTCTCTCTCTCTCTCTCTCTCTCTCTCTCTCTCTCTCTCTCTCTCTCTCTCTCTCCTCTCTCTCTCTCTCCCCTCTCTCTCTCTCTATCTCTCTCTCTCTCTCTCTCTCTCTCTCTCTCTCTCTCTCTCTCTCTCTCTCTCTCTCTCTCTCTCTCTCTCTCATCTCCCCCTCTTATCTACACCATCACCATCTGAGCGTAAGCCTGAGAAAGCAGCGTAGTCTGACGACGATGGGGAACAGTGGTGGGGAATTGGAAAGGGTGGTGTTTTTTTTGGATAAAAACACAAAGTTGGAAGAGGAAAGAGAAAGGGAGGGGAATTGGAAATGGATGGAGTGATCCTGTTAAAAAGGAAAACGTTTCTCAACAAAACATAACGTGCATATAATAGGAGAAGATCATACTTCATTAATTAATCACTATGCTATGAAATAATATAATGACAAGACAATACATACATTAGGCTCAGACTAAATCCCGATAGTGTGTGTGTGTGTGTGTGTGTTTTTGTCTCTAAAGGTTAGTCCCAAGAGAGTGTATGTGTGTGGGTGCCTCTAAAGGTGTTTGTGTATGTGTCTGCATGTCTAAAAGTGGTCTGTCTTTGTGTGCGTGTGTGTGTGTGTGTGTGTGTGTGTGTGTGTGTGTGTGTGGTGTGTGTGGTGTGTGTGGTGTGTGTGTGTGTGTGTGTGTGTGGTGTGTGTGTGTGTGTGTGTGTGTGTGTGTGTGTCTCTAAAGGTGTTTGTGGGTTGGGGTGTGTGTGTCTGTCTCTAAAGGTGTTAGTGTGTGTGTCTATCTCTAAAGGTGTTGGTGTGTGTGTGTGTGTGTGTGTGTGTGTGTGTGTGTGTGTGTGTGTGTGTGTGTGTGTGTGTGTGTGTGTGTGTGTGTGTGTGTGTGTGTGCGACTCACCGTGTACAGTTCGTTAGTCACCTTCACCAGCTCCTCATGCATCTGGATGCCTATGTCTTTACTCTGCAAGAAAATGAAAACCACGCAGTCAGCGATCAGATGGCTCTCGTTTAGTTCCATCATGTGCAGCTCAGATGAGATGAAATCATGTGTCGACCACACATATAATCTGTTGTTATTGAAGTATTAAAGAGCTCTCACAATGTTACTACTTTTCATTTCCTATGGTTCCACTTCAATCTCAGCACACTGTGTGTGTGTGTGTGTGTGTGTGTGTGTGTGTGTGTGTGTGTGTGTGTGTGTGTGTGTGTGTGTGTGTGTGTGTGTGTGTGTGTGTGTGTGTGTGTGTGTGTGTGTGTGTGTGTGTGATCCTTCTATACAAGAAAACAAGGTGTTTTTCATCTTCTCTGCAGAGTGCAGGATAAGATCAATAATATTCTAAGATGAAAAAAGTCCCACTTTTATCTTTCGATCCTCCCAGGGAGAAGCACGTTGTTTGGACCATTCTCCCCTCTCAATCAATTTCCTGTGTTTTGTTCAGTTCATTGTTTTTATTGGATGTAACCCACTCTAGAAATCGCCTTGTTGGTTCAAAAGTAATCGTCTAAAACATACTCCAAGACATTGAATAGCTTGTTGTCTGCTTGTCTGAATACTCGAGAACACACTAATCAAGGGATATGTAGGCGAGACAAGTGACTCAGTGTGACTCTCAGAGGAAGTAGCGACTAGCGAGTGAGAATGAAATTGTGTGATCGGTGTGGTTGACAACCTTTCATTTTGATTAACTAGTGCTGCAGATATTGCTAAGATAAAGAAGCACAGCTCTCCTTGAAACATTCAAATGTACAACTTATAACACTTTTATGGCACTTGCATCTCTATTGTTGATTGTCACTATATATCATATTTTCCACACTCTTTGGATGTAATCTGGATGGCTTCCTACAGCATCTCTAGAGATGTTAAATATGTGTCCTTAAAGAGTCGCAAGGGCAAACCGAAAAATATACAGCCTGCAAACACATCTCTGAAACACATCTCTCTCTCTCTCTCTCTCTCTGAAACACACACATTTAAACACAGGTCTCACAGACACACACATGTTCATACGCAGGCACGCAAGCAGGCACACATACACACACATACACACACTAAAATGATGGACAACCACCCCCTTTGCTCACTGTTTGCAGGCGGATTAGCAGACAGAAGATGAAAGCTGAAATATTTGTACACACCCTGTTGCACCACGATAACAGAGCCTGTAACGACATGCTAATGTGAACTCACAGGCTGAGCGGCACGATTATACAGAGCGAGAAAGAAAACAGCAATCAGTAGCAACAGGACATTCAGAAGGTCCTTCAAATCAAGACAACGGTCTAGAAGATACGCCACGGTGTAGAGCAGGCAGATCGTTGGTTGACACCGCAAACCTAACCACAAACCAACCACGAACCAAACCGGAAACCCACCACAAACCAAACCGGAAACCGACAACAAACCAAACCGGAAACCGACCACAAACCAAACCGGAAACCGACCACAAACCAAACCGGAAACCGACCACAAACCAAACCGGAAACCGACCACGAACCAAACCGGAAACCGACAACAAACCAAACCGGAAACCGACCACAAACCAAACCGGAAACCGACCACAAACCAAACCATTAACCAACCGCAAACCAAACCATAAACTAAATGACAAACCAAACCATTAAACCAACCGCAAACCAAACCACAAAACCAAACCGGAAACCAACCACTAAGCAAACCATAAACCGACCACTAACCAAGCCATTAACCAAATCACAAACCGACCACTAACCAAACCATGTACCAACCGCAAACCAATCCACAAACCAACCACAAACCAAATCCCAGAAAGCCAGAGAGGACTTTTCTTAAAAAGCCATATAGGAAATAAATTATACTTTAAGGAATGTTTCTAATTGGGGGATGTCCTCTGGGGAGGAAGGGAAATCTGCATGCATCGGCGCTCCTGAAGGCTGCCAGACTGGGGAGTGCACTGCAGAGACTCTGGGAAGAGGCTTTGCACGCCTGGAGTTCATCCTTGTGATGCAATTCCTACTGCAATTCCTCAGATTCTACTACTGGGCTCAAGGGTAAGAGTGTGATGTTTAAAGTGCCTCGATTTCACCACCTGGTCTGATGTTGATGAACCATTTCAAAATCGACCCGTTTCTGAGTTTCAAGTCGGATGTATGATAGATACTATCTAGCTCTATCAACCAGCTGACCCAGTGGACTTTAGTGACAGGTAAATTCATCAAATAGATGATGGACCGAAGATCACCAGGGTTGATTTGTTAATCGCTTATAATGGCGAATCAACAGCCCACCGAGTGGTAGCATGGGGCTCCTTAAACCCAAGAAGGAAACTATATGAAGTAACACACTAATGTGAAGATAGAAAGTGAAGCCCATGGTCGCACCATTCTGACAATTACTAATATCACACAGGATTCATTATTCTGATAATCACCTTTCAAAATCTGCTGTGCTTATCTCTCAGCATGCCTCAACGTCAGGAAGGCCAGGAGGTAGTTATGTAACCGTGCTGCTCCATGTCTCTCAATGTCCTTGACTGACTGGCCTAATCAGTGCCACCGAGGGGCCCTGACATTTAAAACATCAGCAGGTCATGCCACTTAAGTTGTCCCATTCTTTTTTACTTCCCTCTTATTCAATAAGGAAAGATTATATGTTCCCTCAGTTGAACATGCACTGAGTATGTACCCTGTAAGCACGCGAATATAGACCGCATCGTACATAAGCCACACTTGCTAACAACTAAGGCTTGACAAAAACAATCCTGTATAAAGGCCGCACCCATGTAAAGACTGCAGTAACAAACGCCCAATTTAAAGTACATCAGATCATATCCGAAGGCCTTCACGTGTGGCTGAAGGTTGAAAAGACTCACAAAGACACTCTTTTGATTTGAGCATTATTTCAAGTGTTTTGCATTGAAAAGCTGCAGCATGACAAAACAATGAGTCAGTGAAAAGCCTTTGAACTTTTTGAGATCTTAAGATTTGATTTGAAGATTGGCAGGATAGAGTTATAGGAAAACACGCAGGGCTCCAGACTGAAATGTTCGCAATTATGGTACTACAACAACGCAGAACATAATCCAACCATCCTCCCATCCTCCCAACCTCCCACCCTCCCTTCACACACACACAACACACACACACACACACACACACACACACACACACACACACACACACACACACACACACACACACACACACACACACACACACACACACACACACACACACACACACACACACACGTTGAACTCGGTCTGACTGTCCGTGTGCGTCTCCGCTCCGGGAGGGCCAGCAAGGTGAAAACAAGGTGCTGGTGTTTTGGTAAGACCTCAGTCATGTGCGCTATGTGCTGACACTGGGCCAAAAAGCTGCTCACACCAGTGATGGTTGTGAGGCCTTGGTCCAAGGTAGAGAGGAGTTGGGTGGGGGGGGGGGGGGGAGGGGTGGTGGTTCAAGTCCCATGTTTTCCCCAGGCTACCACTGCTTCTTTACAGCCCACATGGAACTCATTCAGCGCCTGACACCTCTTACTGAAGCCATGTGTGCAGAGGAGAGGGACGCTAATATGAAAGCTCAGGATTCCAACGTTCACTCCGAGATGTAAATATGCCGGTGATGGCCTGGCCCCAAAAAAAGTAGGCGATCTGTTTTTTATTTGAAAAGGCTTCAGCGGCTAGCGAGATCTCCAGATGGTTCAGTTGGAAAATGTACGAAATAAGAGTGAAGCAGGGAAAACGAGGAAATATGTTTTTGTCACTTAATACGACTCTCCCGTGGCTAGCACAGTGGCTCGCCGAGCTAACACGCTACCTGTGTAGCCATAAATCCTAGCAGCGTGCCTAGAGAACCAAGTTTGATCGCAACCTTCACTACATGTTGTTGACGCTACTTTAACTCTTTTCCTTTCCTGTCTTTCTACTCTTTTGCTCAAAAGGCAAATTTAAATGCAACAAGAATGCTACACCCCTCAGAAAAATGCTACACTCCTCTGTGAATCAAAGCCTAAATGATAAACTGCCAAGCACAATCCACCAAGCTCTACGCCAATGCACCTTGATTGTTATTCCGACGCTTACTTTTAGCATCAGAAGTTGGAAAACATCCTAGATCATAGAAAGTAAAAATCCAGCCGCCATGTTTTTCTCTCCCGTTTTCTCGCCACTTCGACAATGCACCAGCTGATTTCACTCTGGGTGATTTTCCCTCCAGCTGCACCTCTCACTGATGCTAATTAGCACATCCAGATGGTGGTCTCAGAACAGGGGGAGACGTTGACTTTGTGAACTCTTAACGTTTCGGTAAACTTGATGTGATGAATGTGGGCACCAGTGTTGCCAATTTGTGCAACTTTGTCATTCGATTTGTCAACTTTTGACCATCTCCGGCGACTTAAAACATATCTGGCAAATCTGGTGACTTTTTCGTGTGTCTGGCAACTTTTTGTTTTTTTGTGTTATCCCTTGTCTCTGCAATGCACACAGCTCTCTCCCTCTCTCTCCCCTTCCCTTTCCAATCCAATCCCTTGCGCATGCTGCTTACATTGTTTCCCACGAGTTCCTCCTTCTTCGCCCGGATAACCCTGGTATGCGAATGAGGTGTGGTTACGTCAAGTTTGGCGTCATTAAACAAGCGAGTTCGGACCGTACCTTCTTGAAGAGCCGGATGACGTCCTCGCTGATCTGGGCCAGGCGGACGATGACGTTGTTGGTGTAGATGTCGTTGAGGGTGGCGTGGTCGCGGCTCTCGCGTCGTGTCTGGTTCAGGACCAGGTACCAGCAGTTCACCGACGACAGCAGGTGCTGGTCCTTCCTGGGTGAGGAGAAGGGGAAAGGGTCAACACAAGACAAGGAAAAACGAAAATCGAGTAAAAAGAGGAAAATTGTGTATCATCAGTGCTTGTGATGAGATTACTTCATCGTTCAGGGGCTTTTTGTTTGGCTCTCATCTATAATCCATGGCTGCTTCTCTGCATGTTTTGCTGTTTAAAAACCGTTCATTTTGGGTGCAGCTATGAACGTGTTGCCTGCATGGAGTAGGACAACCCAGAGATAAGCTACGTTTGGCACTCTGTGTCGAGATTCCAAGTGTCTGCCTGATAAGTCGGCACTTACGACACACAACACCACACATAACACCTATACACACACGCACGCACACCTTGAACCGACGCCAGTGGGAACCGAATCTCAACATGAAGCTGTGAGCTGTGAGGGTGAATCAGGACGGGAGGCATAATGAAGGAGAGAAACATGGAGAAAGAAAAAAAAAGGGAAAAGAGAGCAAGAGATAAAGACAGAGAGAGTCGAATGGGGGGGCTTGGGATGAGCAGCAACATCAAAGAGCATCCATTCAGAGGGTCTGCTGAACACTAATCTCATCTAATGAAGTTGATATCTGGCTGCTCCACAGTGTGTGTGTGTGTGGTGTTCTCTCTCTCTCTCTCTCTCTCTCTCTCTCTCTCTCTCTCTCTCTCTCTCTCTCTCTCTCTCTCTCTCTCTCTCTCTCTCTCTCTCTCTCTCTCTCTCTCCTCTCTCCTCTCTCTCTCTCTCTCTCTCCTCTCTCTCTCTCTCTTCTCTCTCTCTCTCTCTCTCTCTCTCTCTCTCTCTCTCTCTCTCTCTCTCTCTCTCTCTCTCTCTCTCTCTCTCTCTCTCTCTCTCTCTCTCTCGCCAGAGCTCTGCTGGGTAGCTAGGCCTCTTCCTCCTCCCTCCCCTCACCGGCTTCAGGTTCACCAACGTGGGGATTGTGGTGAGGGATGGACTGGTTTCACAGCCTTCGTGTCTGTCTATTTATTGTGCTAATGCCCTGTCTGGCCATTGTAACGGCCTCTTAAAGCTGTCCAGAGGTGTGTGGACGGCAAATGACTTTGGTAAGGGAAGATACGTCACTGCAGTTTAAGAGGAAACCATTAAAGCCACTCATTAAACCATAACCAAGATCTATGAGCAGCAGCTCTTCTCTCTGTATTAATAGAATGATTAAATCCAACATTAATTTGCTCTTACCACTCCTGGCACAACAAGCACAGCAAGGCAGCAGTGGACTTAGGATGTGCCTCGCTCTCTCTCCCTACCTTCCTCCCTCCCTCCCTCTCTCACTCTCTTCCGTCTTTTCTCTCTCTCTCCCCCTCCCTCCCTCCCTCTCTTTGCTCTCTCCCTTCTTTTCCCCCTCTCTGTCTCTACCCCCCTCCCCCTGTCTCTCTCCCTCTCTGTCGCCCCTCCATGTCTCTCTCCCTCTCCCAGGGGTGGCCTATTTCTGTTTCTAACTCTGTCTTAACAGGCCTCATGGAGCACCCGTTCTGTGCTTCACTGACCTATCCTCCTATTGGAGACGCTGCTCCTTGGAGTCTACTTGCCATTTATGGATGAGAGACCTAGGGAACAAGCACTAACTGCTAACCTTGGCTAATCCCCAGCATGTGGCTCGACAAGGCAGAGGCTCTACTCTGGAGCAACATCCCCTCCATCACGCAGTCACACCTCGGATCTCACTCCTTCACCTCCTCCTCCTCTTCCTCCTGGTCCAACATGGCGCCTAATAACAACTGAATCCGTGATCATAAAACCATCCCAATGTATTTTGGTCTGCTGGAGGTGGTGAAACGGTACCAGGTGTTCTGCTGGAGCGTGGTGAAGCTGAGGACGGTCAGACAGCGGCTGCTGCCGCAGAGTGCTGGATTAGGACGAAGATGCAGGAGTTCAATCCCACCACCATCGGTTTGACAAGCAACTGCAGGGATAGCATACTGTGTGCAACCCGACTGGATTCGTAAACATGTAACACGATTTAAAAAAATCCAGACAAAATTATGTAGATAGCCGAATACTGCCTAATTAATTACAGTATTATTTTGTATGAGTCATTACTTAACATTTCAGTGCATACTGATTGCAGCAGAGAGTGTGGAAGGGGTTAAACGCTATTTGCCAGAGTGAGACAACCCCCCCGCCACTGGCAGCCTTATCCCCCCCAGCCTCCGGACACTGAGCAGCTGGTAATTAGCTCTGCGTACAGGGAGCGTCTCTGGGAGTCCTAAGCTAGGGCTAAGATTCTATTCTAAAGCTTCCAGTCCGTTTTGGCTAACTTCCTGTATGCGTTTACAGTAAGGCCGCCCCTTCCTCCTCCCCAGGTCCCCATAAATGGGCGGGTCTTGCAGGGCTCTTGTCTTTTCATCCTGGCAGCTTTCTCTTCTGCAGCACTTTGTTTTGGGCTTGGCTTGTTTTGGGTGGTGTAGGTCGTTCCTGGGGGCACGGTAATCAGTCGCTTCACCTGTTTCGCCGGTGGAAGTGAGCACTGCAATCTTGATGGACCACCTCTTTGGGGAATTCTGTCTCGTGATTGGAGAGAGTGGGAGCGGTATATCCCAGGAACCTTGGTTTTGTGTTTACTGCAGAGCAAAGGGGACTGTGAGACCCGTGTTACCGACCAAACAATCTATTTCAGGGGTGGCTGTCAGAATGTAGACAATAAATATTGTTTACAGCGCCTACAAGTCTTAGTTTGTTTGGAAAGAGCCGTGGCCACCTCCTAATCTATAGTTGTAAATATATCTGTCTGTCTGAATATATATACATACACATACACACACAGAGCAGTACGGGCTCCTTGCCTCACTATACAGTACGTCTCCAGAGGGCATGGCTGATGGCCAGTGAGTCAGTGGAGCTTCAAAAGGGCTGTTTGTGTTTTCCTCGCGCCCTGTGCACGCAGGCTATCGTTAACATGCAGGGGACGAGCTATAAGCCACGAGCCTCCAGAGAGCTGGGTTGAGGGGTGAGCTGGGGAGGGGGGAGAAGGGGAGAAGGGGAAACGGGAGAGGATAAAGCGATGGAAAAGGCAGAGACAAGGACACAGTCGGTTTTCCTGTTTTTTTAGGAGCATTATTACATTTTTCAGATTATCTGCTATATCAAATACACAGCCACATATAAACGTGCATATGAGATTTTTCGAAAAGAAAGAAATAAAGAAAGAGAAAAGCTGCCAAGGCAAACAAAGATGATGGCTTCTCAAACCCAAGAGATGTTGACACTAAACATTCTCCTAAACTGTTTTAAGAGGAATCATCGCCTTCATAATCGCATTCTAGTTGTTTCAGAAGGAGGCCTACAAGGATGCGAGAGTAAACCGAACATCAGATGTATCCATTATGTGGAGGCCCTCAGCAAGGCTAAATGTTATTTACAGTGGTGCTTTGGTTGGGTCGCGGTTGTGTTTAATGCCACCGTCAGAGTCTGAATGTGAATCGGAGGCGACATTTGAAGGAAGACGAAGGAGGGGAGAGTGAATACATCAGAGCAGACCGGGGGGCTGAGGGGATGGGCCGTTAATCCCCCCCGCACGAGTCCGGCTGGCCGCTGCTGCTTATCAACGCCACAGCCAAAGAAAGGGCAGAGGAACTCCAAACGCTGAATCAAAAAGGCTGAGGGCACGCCGGGGACACAGGGACACCGCCTGGGCCTCCAGCTTGGCCGTTTTAATGCGTTTCCCAAAGCTTAAAAGCAAAGCTTCAAATACGCTCCACTGCGGGCCGTTTGAAACAAAGAGAAAAATGAAAGTTTTGGTGAAAAGGCTGCGTCGCTTAAAGGAAAAAGCGGCATATGGGACCACAAATCCAAACTACAGGCGGGCGGCTGGTGGGCGCTGCTAAGCCTAAATGAGTTGAAATTGTCTGTGTCAGAGAAGGCAAGCTACAGTAATTACTGTGCGCTGACATATTTGGAACAGAAAACATTGTGCGAGGTTCAATGTAGAGCGTCTCAAAACATCGGAAACGGGAAGAAAGAAAGGCAGAACATGAATTCATGGGATAGATGACAGTGTTCTGTGTTCATCCCACTTTCCCCGAAAGAGACGCGCATGTGTGAACACAGAACCAAAACAGCTGTATAACAGCAACACATACACAGGAACAAACACACACACACACAAAGCAACAGAGAAACACACACACAGACACAGACACAGAGACACAGGAACAAACACACACACACAAAGCAACAGAGAAACACACACACACACACACACACACACACACACACACACACACACACACACACACACACACACACACACACACACACACACACACACACACACACACACACACACACACACACACACACACACAGGGTTAACCTGAACCCCATGCTCTGCTCTTAAGTATTCCAGACAGGCAATATTTTCTATCAATATTACATGAGCTGTGTCTTAATGCTTTCGACCATGATAAGGCATATCATTTGACAGTAACACAATAACCACTAACTGCATCAATGGATATTATGAATCCGTCTCTTCCAAAGCCTTAAATGCCTCATCAGTAATGAACAGCAGTAGGCGATAGACACTTTAAGAAAGGAAAAGGCCACCCGTGTCTGGTGTTACCTTGACGATGATCACGTCTACGTTTACAGACAGGATCCAATGTTTGTGAGCTAGTTATCTGCAATGTATGATGCAGATGTACAGTTGTCAGAATATAACGTTTTTCAGACAAAAAAAAATTGTGATGAGATGAAAAAGTCTTTATACACCAACTTAGTTTTTGCAATTTTAAAGGGAATGGAACAAGTAAGGGATAATGCCCGACGAGGTGTCCATTATCATAAATTAATGGACGACGCGGAGGTGACTTCTGCGAAGTCAATTAATTTATGATAATCGGACACCTCGAAGGGCATTATCCCGCTTATACCATGGTCACTTACGAGAAAAATACATATTAAATCATTCACTCATGATTTAATGTTGTTTTAACCAGTAAAATCATACGTTTTTCACACCAGTAAAAATAACATACGTTTTTTCACAAGAAGCGGCCTGAGCGGACTATTTAACATCTCCTGTCCGCAGGCGTTGCCATGGAAACCTGCTGTGGCCACACACAGTAGAACCAGCAGCTCGATCCCGCAGCAGTGAGCAGTTATTAATCAGCGGAGGGGAAGTGAGATGATTTCTTAACGTTACGTGATACAAAGTATCATTTCAGAAGGCCAGTGCACTTATTACCGCGGAACATCTAAAATCAAAATTATTAAATTCACCAAATAAGTTAAAGTTAACTATGAAATCGCTCATGTTTTTTGTCAACTGTATTGCCGTTGTGATAAATAAACTGTGAAATAACGTATGTTCTGTGATTCTGTTGCCGCGGTTACCAAAGCGTTTGAGCCAGCGCAGTCATTTAGAACTGTCATCAGGCAATTTGACCGGAACATCTTCATAGGTGTCCATTTTCACTTTATAATGGACACCCAGCAGCCAATCAGAATCGAGGATTCACCCAGACCATGGTATAAATGATGATATATGCTATGCCTTAAGACACACATCTCTATATTGGACTTTGGGGGGCTGTTCCGTTTACTTCAGCACTTTATCATCATTTGACAACAAGTTGGCTTTTAGACATCCCCTACCGATTTCCATATTAATGCTAACAGCTTGGCACATCATTTTGAAGGTAGAACTGCTGGATTTTTCAACCTTGACTGATTTTCAGATCCTTTCAGGTCTAAGAGGCTAGTAACTGGGCGCTATTTCCCCAAAGGGATTACTTTACAGCCCGATCCTGTGGAATAAGGTTAAAGCATTTTCAGTAAATGTTGCACGCTTTTCAAAAACTGTTGTCTGCGTTGGTGCATCAGGCCATAAATGAGCTGGAAATATGGTCCAGGATGAGAAACACAAGTTCTCCTTTAGGCAAAATAAAAATAAAAACACGTTTAGCGTCCTGCCTTTTTCAAAAAAGGAAGGAGGAGGCCCTTTTTTTTTTTCCCCCAAAGATGTTTTTCATGCTATTTCCCCAACTATTGTACATCTCAAATGTTGACAAAAATAAACAAATACCACATACTTTAGATATTAATTCATTTATTCAGTCTGTATTTGACTTTTTTTAGCAATAAAAACAATGTTTAAAAAAAAAAAAGAAAAAAAAGGAGGCGGCGTCCAGAATGGAAGCGGGCGGGGACGCTAAACAGTAATATTTTTTTATTTTGCCTTAATGTAATAGAGTCTTGCCGCATTGTGGTGCTTACTAAAGGATGCCTAGCGATGAGCAGAGCCCAGTTATGATGTACAGCACATACTTCATCTACGCTACGATCTGCAGCATACCACTGCCTAAGCGATGAGCAGAGCCCAGTTATGATGTACAGCACATACTTCATCTACGCTACGATCTGCAGCATACCACCTGCGAATCAGCAGTGTTTTGCACAATTACCTGCCTGGTAATCATGATCATCACGAGCTGTTGTTTCATCACCACAGCGAGGAAGAACACAGAGACGGAGAGGAGGGCGCAGTGTATTCAACAAAAGCTTTCTTCCACCAAACAGAAGAAAACAGCTATTATTATAATTCATGGGCAGGATTTAGGAGCGCAGATGACGCAAATAACTGGCTATGTTTACGAAACAATGACAGACGCGTGCGCGCACGCACACGCACACGCACACACACACACACACAAACAGAAGAACACACACACACACACACACACACACAGAAGAACACACACACACACACACACACACACACACAGAAGAACAAACACATACACACAGAAGAACACACACACACGAACACAAACAGAAGAGCACACACACACACACACACACACACACACACACACACACACACACACACACACACACACACACACACACACACACACAGAAAGAACACACACATACACACACACAAACACACACACACACACACACACACACAGAAGAACACACACACACACACACAACACACACACACACACACACACACACACACACACACACACACACACACACACACACACACACACACACACACACACAGAAGAACACACACATACACACAGAAGAACACACACACACACGAACACAAACAGAAGAGCACACACACACACACACACACACACACACACACACACACACACACACACACACACACACACACAGAAGCACACACGCACATAGAAGAACACACGCATACACACACACAGAAGAACACACACACAGAGCCAAAACAATCCAACTGACTTGAACTGGTGGTGTTCTCGGGAGCTGCGGATCTTGGAGGAGAAGCGCTCAGCCAGCTTCTCCAGGCTGCGGGAGTACTCCAGCTGGATCTCGGCCTTGCGGCGGAAGAACTCCTGCAGGTCCTGCATCAACTGGATGCGAGAGTCCGACTGCTGCTCCAGACATTTGAACTGCTCCACCAGCTGGTTCCGGATCTCTGAGGACACACAGATGGGGTATGACGCGTGCGTTGGTCACATCGTGGAGCAAGGTGAGTGAGTGACCCGCGAGGATTCTGGGTATTGGAAATAAATGACATAACTAAAAGGGAAAGTTGTAATCAATATCCCTGAATTCAACCTATACTACTACTACTCAGGTTTTGTTTTGTTAAGGATAAAAAAAGACCTACAGCGATTCTCCATATGTTCCTGTTATTCCAGAAGTCTCATCTGACAATGTTGCTATTATATTGATGTATGGCTTAAACTCTAGGTCAATACCGAATCACCGGCCCTTTCATTTCCCTTAGAACCATTACTGCTGGGAATGCTGCGATACTGATATGTGCTCAAGGGCCAGACTTCTGTTACTTGAAACCTTGTAAAAACAAATGTGGATTGTCTGGTCTCTTTCAACATGTGAAGCACAAGCCCTAATGCAATACAAGCTCTAGTCCTTCCCTCAAGCTGATTCCCTCATCAGGCTAGTACTTTGGATCAATCAAAACCACGTCACTTTCTACCAAAGACTGTAGTATATATGGACATAGTGTCTGTGGGATCACCCACTGGTGTACCCTTGATGAAGCCATTGAGGGCGGAATTGAAATAGCACCCTGCAGTAGCCTATGGCCGCACCTCATTAATATTCAAGCCTTAATTACTTTTCAATGGAATAAAACTGTCCAACAGAACCACTCAAAACACATAAAATAGATATTTCTTTCCACCCTGGTTAGTATGCCGCTCTGCCTGAAAGAAAGATTTCTAGTACTTATGATCGACCGTTTCTACATTGTGCCATTTTCTCTTCCCACCTCTTTGTAGGCCGAATGGAAATGGGGAACCACACTTTGCGACTGGATGAGGGGGGGGGAACGTGACACTAAGAGGCTGTTTACAGATCCACAATGCCAATGGGGAACCCGACTCCACTTTGTGCCGTTATCGTCAGTGGCATTACTGGTCCAGAAACAAAGAATGGCCTGTTTTGCAGAACAAATACACAAAATCTGAGTCTGCTGCTTCAGTAGTACTGATCAAATAAGGCCGCTGCAAATGAACAGGTTAACCGTTATCAAAAGCCCTTCTTCCTCATGGGCATTCATTATGTAACAATGTGATGGAGCTTGCTACGTGCCATGTATAACATGGTTTGTTTTACATTAAACAAGTCAACACGTCATTTCCCCAATTTCTTGTGTTTTTCCTTTAGGCAGAAGTATAAAACAAAAGCACACAACCTTTGGACAAAGCTTAACCTTGATCTGATCTCAATAAATTCTTCTGATAGAATCTAGGCTTCTGTATTGTTATTTCATGAGCTCATCTGAGGACCCACCCATAGATTATCAAATTGTGTAAACCCAACTTGAAAACCAAACACTGAAACACTGACGAGCTAACACTGTATATCGTAAACTCCTACTGCAAATTGCGCAAATGGTTGTCCGTGCCAAACATAACTACGCCTCAAATAATAACAAATTCAGACATCTCAATGGGAGGAAAAAGCACGACAGCGGTGGCTTAGGAGTCTACACTTAGGTGACACATCCAGCCTACCAAGGTGACACTCCAGCTTACATCCACCAGTCCGCTGCGTGCCACAACCACAGTAGCGAAACGGGCCTTGTTTCTGCACGCTGTGGCATTGGGTAAGCCGAGACCTTCCCACGGATCCGTCCAGGCCTCCAGAATCGTGTACTCAGGAGAAGCCGGTCGCTTGGGCATGGAGACTGAAGCTCGGGGAAGCCTTTCTTTCCCCTGTGATGTGGTGCTGCACAGCCCCCCGGCCTGGTGGGCGGTTAACCCTTGGGTCCCAGCCCTGCCCTTCATGGTGGGGGCCTCCCTCGCACTCGCTCTCCCAGGGTTTAAGTATACTTTATTTGGCGGGGGACTTGCGACCAGAGGTCTCGTAACGTGGACGAGCCCATGGGGAGACGCCACTTTGCTACGGCACAACGTAGTAATTTTGGGCATTCCAGAAAGCGTTCTGGGAGGCATATGCCAAGTCCGGTGTTGTTGATGAGATGGGTCTCTTTTTTGCTCCGGAATGAAGACCAACATCCCTGCCGAAGTGCATTTGACAGATTTGCTGGAAAAATAGGTCACATTTGTGAGAAGTCAATCAGCCTCTCTCTCTCTCTCAAACTGGGAGCCACTGGTGAATAATTCCCTCAGAATTCCCAGTTCCTTGTATGAAGCATTGAAACTCTATGAATTTGTAATAATTCCCTTCCATGCTATGCTTCTTCCTTGGGTCTAAATTTCTATTTTTAATGTTGCAACTATTTTCTGCCACCACAGGGTGTATCTTATGAATATTTATGTTTGAAATGTTTTCATTTTAAAAGTCCGATGCAATACCTTTCATTATCATATGTATGATATACAAAACTATTACTTATGCCAGTTAATACAAATTTGTACATTTTAAATTGTGCATTGAATTTAGTATTAAGAAGCAGATAGCATATATTAAACATATCAATCATCATGATAATGAAGCATCCTTAAACAATGATAAGGAGTAATTAGAATAAAGGACTGAGGCAGCAAATATGTGAGCCTTAAATCTACGGCTCATCGTATCTCATGCGGACCACACTGAAACAAACACCAGTAGGAGAACACTTCTGACTTTGGGCTAATAATCATTGTATCCGAATGCTGACCAAGCCTCAACTTGTATTTTCTGCAGTGTATTTACCTCATCTGCAGTGTACTTCAAGATTGAGCCTGACACGCCCAATTAGCTGATGAACACTAATGGACACGTTCCAGAAAGGAAGACGTTCAGTTTGACCGTTCGCTCTCAGTCTGAGCAGCTTCATCTGGCGGCCAGGATGCTTTTAGGTATACGAGGCGTGTACAATACGAACCTGTACACGCCTGACAATAAGATGGAAGAAATGTTCATTAGTCAGTAAGAAATGAAATCATGTTGTGTGTGTACATGAAGGCAAGTCTAGACACTAGGGGGCTGATGGGTGTGGCATGTCAATATAGGACTGAGACGGTGCAGGTAATTCAGGTGAAAGGAGGTCAAGGCAATGTCTGACTCATTCATAAGGACGAATGTGAGCCATCCGTAATTAGTCAGAGTAGATCCATCGTTATTCAGGCAGAGTAGAGCTATGGTTACTCAGTCAGAGTAGAGCTATAGTTACTCAGTCAGAGTAGTTACTCGATCAGAGTAGAGCTATGGTTACTCGGTCAGAGTAGAGCTATAGTTACTCAGTCAGAGTAGAGCTATTGTTACTCGATCAGAGTAGAGCTATGGTTACTCGGTCAGAGTAGAGCGATGGTTACTCAGTCAGAGTAGAGCTATTGTTACTCAGTCAGAGTAGAGCTATGGTTACTCAGGCAGAGTAGAGCTATTGTTACTCAGTCAGAGTAGAGCTATTGTTACTCAGTCAGAGTAGAGCTATGGTTACTCAGTCAGAATAGAACTATAGTTACTCAATCGGAGTAAATCACTCTTTAGAATCAGTCAGACCAGGGTCAGGGGAATAACCGACTGGCTGACTGAATAGACGGTAGGCAGGTGAGGTCAAAAGGACAATGATCCAAAATGAAAGTTTTTTTCGTTGACTGAACATTTTGTTCAAATATCAAGCTGCGTTTGTGTTTCTGTATGTGTGTGTGTATTCTGGAAGGCATAAGCCAACCTGAAAATACTATCCCCAGGCCACACCTATTTCAAAATGATGACTCATAATATGCATGGGCACAAACCAACACACAGATCAGGCAAATCGCCCCAAGGCAAGACCTTATTCCTTAAAACGGTCTGCTTGATATGAGTGCCCACACCATTCAAACTGTCAATCAAAGAGCCAGACAATCGCAAACCTTTCGCCAAGCCCAATTCCCCCTCCGTTCCTCCGCACAGAGTCTTCCGGAAGATAAGTGGATGGACTAATCCCACCCTGCTCACGCCTGCTGTTAATCCCCTCCAGATGATCAATACCATGTAGGAATCACAGAGACAGCGCCTGCACTGATCTATTAGCACTTTCAGCACACATCTTAGTCTCCATCAAATTACTCTTGTTCTTTGTTTTCTCCGGGATGCACACATCGCCGCGTCCAATGCAGCAAACATTTAGGGGGTAAACAAAACAAGCCGGCAGTATCAATTTAACAGTACGCCACTCATGGCCGCCCCAAGCAGGCTGGCAGCTGTCAGCGGACGCCTCGTCACTTTCCAATGGCGGACCACCGTCTTTCCAATCGAGGGGGGTGCGCCTAAGATGGTGTCGAAATAAAAGAACACCTCCTCCGCCTAGTTCAGGTACAAATGTTGCGTCACTTGTCATTTTCTCAAATTGAAGTTGACGCTCGGTAATGTCAAGGTAAAGTTCAAGGTAAAGCTGAGCGGGCGACACGCCGGACGCTGGCTGAACCGCGGTAAACGTAGAAGCTCGGTCGGCGGGTTGAGAAAGCGAGCGATCGTCAGGTCAAATGATGATGCATCAGGTACCCGCACAGGTCTGACACTGCGAAGGATTGCAGCGGGATTTGCAAAGAACCCAAGAACACACAGACACAAGGTAATACCACTCAGCTTCACTTTTCACTTTAAACGTCGAGTCAGTCTTTTGTAGAAAAAAAAAAAAAAAGAATCCACTATTTCTGAGAGGGACTGAAGAGGCGGCGTGCACAACACACATCACCGCCATCAGAGCCCTGTCTCCCACATTGATTTTCACCTCAGTCCCGATGCCATCATCATCATCTTGTCAACCAGATGTTATATGACTCTTTGGGCTTCGGAGAGGCCAAGGCCCCTACTATATAGCAGGCTGGAAGCCGGTGGCCCCTGAAACACGCCCCGGCTCACCGCCTGGCTGTCCATCATGTGCTGTATCCAGGCAATCGCTCTCCTTCGTGCCTGCCGCCGCCGCCGCCGCCGCCACCGCCAACGGCAGCCTCCAGTGCTGTTGTCACCATGGCAACATGGGCGTGCACCAGTCCCCGAAGGACCGGCTCATTCGTGGGGAACTACGGGAGGCTGTGGAGCGCGGTGGAGCGCGGTGGAGGTGGTGACGGTGGTGGAGTATAGGGCGGGGAAGGCGGTATGTCTCAGCGTCGTGCCGGTAAGGTAAAAACCAAGGGAGGATGTGTCATCACCAGAGAGAATGATGGTTGGAGGAAGGGCTGCTGTTACCACTGGCACATTCATCAGCTGCACATCATCGAGAGATTGATGGCATTGTTGTGGGGTGGCAGAGTTTTATGAAGATACAGAGCCCCCGGGAAGAAGAAACAATCTGCAATGTTTCACACCCAATCTAAATGAAGGCCATTCTCTGCATTTATGGATAAGCTGGGAGGATTCACAGAATATCGGGAATGATACAGTGATTTGGTTTTCCAGTAAACAGCTATCCGAATGGGAGTACTAAAGCAGGAACGACTCCAGTAACAGGCCTCCTGCCATAACCGTGTCTAGGTCGGTGTTTGGAGTTGGAACATCTTAAAATAATTTAACAGTTGCGTTGGAGCAAAGTGGAGTCTGCCTCTTTTCATAGTGTTACAACTGCCAAGATATAAACAGACGTCATGAAGAGAGCCTGTAAACTGTGTCTCTGACTGGAGCTGAAATCGGAGGATTAAGCCAGAGGAAAACTTGAGATCATTAGTGTCCGTCTATATTTGTTTTGGGAAGGCCGCTACAGAGTTGACGGCCTATCAACAATTAATTACAGATGATGTTTACCAAAGATTCCTATGGGAGATGTGGGGTTGACAGAGGAATCAAGTACTAACTAATTATATTTTAATTATATCTTAACGCAATTATAATAAAAGTTATTTTTGACTGATTTCATTTGATGATGATAATCATAAAAAGTTCAACTTAAAGTTTGACAATAAAGATGTATCTTATTCATACTCATACCACTCATATCATTTTCCACCGAGAATACAATAAAACTAATCTTCAACAGAATAATCATGAGCTTAAAACTAAAACCTAGCCTAATCACGTGAGCAGATCTGTCTCCATAATGCACACATCTGTCTGGTTTTAGTTAGCCTGCAGCGTCTAAACATAGAAACCCTCTCGCATTATTCTCCTGCTTGTTTAATCAAGCTGGAAAAGCCATTCCAAGTCTATTTGCGGCAAAGAACCAGATCACCAATCACATCCACTCGCATGTCCTCACATCTGATAGCGCCAAAGGAAAAATCACCAATTCCCCGGGTCCCTTTTCCCCCATTGTAATGTTATAACGAGTTCATGTTTATCGATGAATTAACAATGACAACAGCGTGATCAAAACACGGTGTGGAAAACCTTGCTGCTGAACATTGCATTGTATTCTTCAAATCCATGCACCGATCCCTTGTTAGGAGAGGCAGGTTTTGTTTTCTCTCTCTGTTTCCCCTCATTACCAAAAAAATATTGTTTAAACTCACACTTCAAATAAACCATGATGAAAGAATGACACAGAACACCTCCTCCCACCAGAGCAAGCGACACAAACATGAAGACATGAAACCCAAAAGGTGTAAAAACTGGTCTTTCACATGAGATCAGTGCGATCACAAGTCTGCATTCGCCGTTGTGTGCATGTTTGCGTGGGTGTTTGTGTGTGTCGGTCGCCATTGGGGCTGCATACTGAATGTATTCAAGCTGTCCTTTCAGCACGGGCAATCAGTGACACATCTTGATTTTCCGCTCACTTTAACTTTCTAGGTGTTTGTGATTATAGGCTGCCGGTAAATATGTCAAATCTAACCTTTGTGTGGAGGGCTTCATGTTTGTTTCATGTTTAGAGCGATATTTCGTATTTGTTACTTTTCAATAAGGACTACGTACCCAACCACCAGGCTGGCAATGGCTTAATGACAAACACCTCTGTGAATAATAATCGCCAGCATTAACCTCTTTGATGAGATTAGCTGTTTGTGGCCCGCAGTGGAGACAATTAGAGCGAGTATATCCTGTGGCGTTGAGCGTATTTCAACACCATCTCCAATGACCACTCATGTCTACTTCTGTGCGTGTGTGCACTTGTGTGTTTGTGTGTGTGTTTGTGCGCGTGGGTGTGTGTGTGCCTGTTGGATAAGCAAACGTTTTTATACTTTGACCTCCCATGTGCCAAATGTTTGTAAAACGCCTTTGATTTTCTTGTTATTAATCCTTATTATTTGTGTGTGTGTGTGTGTGTGTGTGTGTGTGTGTGTGTGTGTGTGTGTGTGTGTGTGTGTGTGTGTGTGTGTGTGTGTGTGTGTGTGTGTGTGTGTGTGTGTGTGTGTGTGTGTGTGTGTGTGTGTGTATCCTAACTCCCTGTACATTGAGCTAATTCAATCTGAATTCAACACCAAGTATATTGCGATTATATTGTTAGAGACTAATGCTTAGAGACCAGAGACAAACACTGACCAATAGCTTCACCTTAGATCAGGTCATGTGTTTATGAAAGTAGAGGTTAATGTTTGAACAGGAAAAGCTAGAATACCACCGACAAAAACCACAAAGAGGTCCTCACTACGCCTACTCCGTCCTCACTTCATCTCTCTCAGGTCGGTGGGGTCCACAGACATATTATAAAGACAGAGAGCAACACTCTGGCCATATAACCTGCAGAGACATGGACTGTTCTTCAGAGGCCTAAACTGGTGTAAAGAACACATTCAGCTTTATTAAAGAAAAATAATGTGAATCAATATATAACAGAAGTTATGAGTTTACTTTTTCATAGCAAGACAGGATTAAGGCTATCTACGGTTATGATGTTCTTTGTTGTAGCAGCAGGTATCAAGTTAAATTCCAATGCAAGACCCTACCCCACCACAGCCTCTTTGAGATGCTGCAAACGACAATCGGCTGCTTTCACAGCTACATCCTGTTACACACCAAGACCCAAACCGACTCCAATCACAGGCTGATCACTTTGTGCAGACCGATCAATTAGGGATCATACATAATATTAAACTGACTCTTCAGCCTGGTCGGGCTGCAATCAATGAGGGAGTCATTTTTTTGTGTTAGCCCTCTCCTCTCCATGCATACACACACACACACGCTCCCCAAAACACAATAACTCACGACGAGGCAGGTGCAATTTCCCTACCGAGTCCCATTCTGCCATCATCACTGGAGCTGAACTCACGACACTAGCCGTTGTTCATAGAGAGCACCCCACACACACACACACACACACACACACACACACACACAACACACACACACACACACACACACACACACACACACACACACACACACACACACACACACACACACACACACACACACACACCCTCCTCGCGCCCAGTCATCTCAGTTCCACGCCCAACAGTCCTCGCCGTGGCATAGCAGAACCATAAAGAAAAGACACGTCACACACTGGTGACTTGTTGTGGCGGAGAGAGAGACAACGCAGGATCTCAACTCTGGCCACCGGCGGACTGCGAGCGAGACAAACGTCCGCCACTTCTCCTTTTGTGCTCATTAAATGGCCCGTTGTATTAATAAGCAGCAGTGGCGGCAGCACGTGTCACGCCACAGACTACAGACTGACCAGTGTGGCGTGGAGCGGTCCGTCGACCGGCACCGAGGAGGGCGGGGCATGTGAAAGGGGGGCTCAGCGTTAAGAGAGGCAGGGCTCCGGGAAGATCCCTGCTCACACGTACCGGCCGTGGCGGGGAGAGGAGAGGTGTCTCCGAGTCGATCAATGCTGGAACCCTATTCTGACCGTGCAGACATGGGGTTCTCTGTGCCTCCCAGGTCTCCCACAGGGGACTGGTCCATGACTCATGGGCTGGAGAGGTGGGGGGGGGGGGGGTCTCTGGCAAAGCCACCGGAGCAGAGCAGTCAGTGAGCTCACTCACCAAGAAGGGAAAGTGGTCCTAATAGAAGGGGGAACGGTGGTGGTGGTGGTGGTGGTGTTGGTGGGGGTGGTGGTGGTGGGGCTGGGGGTGGTTACGGTGAGGGTTGGGGGTTGGGGGGGTGGTGGATCGCTTTGTCGATTGCTAAGTCGCCTTGGATAAAAGCGTCTGCTAAATGCCCTAAATGTAAATCTAAATGGTGGTGGTGGTGGTGGGGGTTGGGGTGGGAATGGGTGGAGTTGGCGGTAGTGCTGGTGGGAATGGGTGGAGTTGGCGGTAGCGGTGGTGGGAATAAGTGGTGGTAGTATTAGTGGTGGTTGGAGGTGGTGGTGGTGGGAATGGGTGGAGTTGGCGGTAGCGGTGGTGGGAATAAGTGGTGGTAGTATTAGTGGTGGTTGGAGGTGGTGGTGGTGGGAATGGGTGGAGTTGGCGGTAGCGGTGGTGGGAATAAGGGGTGGTAGTATTAGTGGTGGTTGGAGGTGGCGGTGGTGGGAATGGGTGGAGTTGGCGGTAGCGGTGGTGGGAATAAGGGGTGGTAGTATTAGTGGTGGTTGGAGGTGGCGGTGGTGGGGCAGAACTTTGATAGTGAACCCCAGCCCCCACTTGGAGGAAGATGTGCAGCCTGGCTCTATAGTGTTCCCTTCCCTTGATCAGAAGTCCTGCCCCCCAGACCCCCTCTCTGTCTCATTGCTAATTCACGTGGATGCTGGATGGCTGGCCTACATCGTGTCATGCGTTTAGCGTGGACCCTGATGACGTGAGCGGTCAGGGCGGCGACCGAGTGAGCCTGTGTTACATATCTTCTCCATCTGTCAATTGCTATTGCAGTCCTACAGAACCTATGGCCCATATTAGTAGGAGCAGGAACCAAAAAAAAGGCACGCTTTAGTCTGGAAAACCCACGAACGTTGCAGGAGGCTGGATGCTGCAGGACAAATTATATTTTGTTCACTCTGTGGTTATGCATCGCTAAAGAGACGGCAATCCAATAACACTTCAATCCCCAAGTCAAGTAATGTCTGTTGACTTTTCAGATAATGACCCAAACCACAAAAGAGCCAATAAATCATAGCATTAATGACAAATATGTTGTCTAACCAACCTGAGCGTCATCACACCAAGAGTAATAGTAGACTGAAGAAGCGAGGTA
>OLKM01000360.1:0-5000 GCA_900291075.1 Melanogrammus aeglefinus | reverse complement strand
TCCATTTCATAAGGACTTACCTTGACAACGAACTTCTTTGGTTGAACCGCAAAGTTGAAAGACAGAACGTACTCGAATGAATCCGTGGAAAGGAGAGGAAAAGGGTCTATCTGAACAAAGATGTCTCAAACAGAGAGAGAATAGGGTCTATCTGAACAAAGATGTCTCAGGCAGAGAGGAATAGGGTCTATCTGAACAAAGATGTCTCAGGCAGAGAGGAAAAGGGTCTATCTGAACAAAGATGTCTCAAGCAGAGAAAATCCGATCATGGGAGTATGCCACGCCCACACCAAATGTGAAAAACAATGGAACCGATCTTTCCTCCCATCAGATAGTGATTCGTCCCATCCATTGTGTTCGACGATGGTCATTAGCCAAATGTGAAAAACAATGGAACCGATCTTGCCTCCCATCAGATACTGATTCGTCCCATCCATTGTGTTCAACGATGGTCGATGACATGGACGAGAACGGGAACGGAGGTACACCTTCATCTTTCAAATGACTTCGTGGTTATAAAAATACATGCAGGCTTTATGTCCATGTGCTCGGAAAACTGATATTTTTTTCTTTACATTTTGCAGATCCACTACCAGGCCCCTGAAAACACACCAGGTCCCTGTAATATTGTAAATAGTGTGATTTTTTTTTTTTATATAGTGTGATATTGTAAATAGTGTGGTTTTTTTCCTTTTGTATACTCCAATAAAAACTCAAACATCTGATATTGTTTCATATTTACACAAATTGCCCATGCAAAAAGGAATGTTTCTCAATTCGCGTTCTTTTAAGCTGTAAAATAGGCTATATAGGGGCATTTTAAAAGTATAACAAAGATGGAGGCCTATTATTTACATGCTATTTTAAAATGAAAGAGGTTTTTGATTTGTTTATATTGTGTTTATATTGTATAAATCGCTGGAGGAAACCCATCGCAACTGAGCCTGCATATTGTGTGGACTTGGGACCATCAAATATACAAATATCCCAGGATGCATTTCGCATACCTGTTGTGTGTAAATGGTAAAAAAAAAAGCAGATTACCCAACATGTGAAAACTCATTTATTATTAACTCAACCAACCAACTACCAACTCATTTATTAACGTAGCTTACAAAATGTGCATCCCAATCCAAAGGACGATTACAAATGGAATATTAACATTTCTTTCATTCATATCTAGAACTGGATGACCTCAGACTCATCAACGCCTCCCAAGGTAATGCAAATGACCCAACAACATGTGTTTTAAATTGGTTAGAGATTTCAAGTCTTATGATTTGACCTATTAGACTATACTCTACAAATTAACCTAGCTTACACAAGCAAACAATTTCAAGTCTTATGATTTGACCTATTAGACTATACTCTACAAATTAACCTAGCTTACACAAGCAAACAAATGCATACCCATCCAAAGTTCGAATTAATATTAACATTTGCTTTCAATTCTAGAATACGACAACCTGAACAGCACCAGGATGCATTTCGCATTCCTGTTTCTCAATTCGCGTTCTTTTCTGTACTTGTGTGCCTGCGTTGGGACCGTCAAATATGACTCCAGTGAAACTGTCGATACTAAGGTTTTGACTGTGGGAGGTTCGGGGTGGGAGTTATACCCCTTTTTCAGAACATTCCATTGGCCAATTAGGAGATATACAATTTCCTCGTTTATTGCGCCCCCTAAAGGCGAAATTTTTCGAATTTTTAATCAAATGTCAATAAGGTTAGCACCGACATGTGTGAAAAATTTGGAGTCGATCCGATGTCTAATTTTGGATTTTTTGGGATTTTTGATTTTCCACGTCTAATTTAGCTAATACAACAAATATTCCAAAACGCTACCGTTTCCGTCATCAAAGGTCGGATCAAAAACTGTCCGAGGATTCCTTTTCGGGTTGGTCTGAGATGTTGTGTGCAAGTTTTTGGTGTTGATGGTCAAGAAAAATGTGGGAGGAAGTAGGCGAAAAAAACACAGTTTTGTGGTTTTTTCGTGATTTTTGCGAAAAAAATTACAGACGCAAATGCGCTGGCCAATGCCAAAAAATGCAGCAGACTCCAAGTGAAAATTTTTCTCCTTTGTGGGTATTATTGTTTTTGGACTGTCGGGTTCGGTGGGTGATTTATAGCCCCAAACGCGTTCATTGGCCCAATTAGGAAGATGAATTTTTCCTCGTTTTTTTGGTCGCCGCTGTGGCGAAAATTTTCCATTGACAATTTCCTTTTCCAAATAACTCGCCGGCCCACATTGAATAATTCTTGGCCATAATTTTCTATATAGATTTGGGATTGCCCCTTGATGGTTTTTCCATGAGTTTTGAAGACATTCATTTGCCAATTAGAAGATATAACCATTTTCGCGTTTATTGCGCCCCCTAATGGCGAGATTTTCCGAATTTTTTAATCAAACGTCATTAAGGTTTAAGCACCGACATGTGTGTAAAATTTGGGACTCGATCCGATGTCTAATTTGGATTTCTTGGGATTTTTTGATAAGACAATTTCTCCTTTCCAAAATAACTCCCGCCCACATGAATAATTCTTAGCACATATTTTTTATATAGACTTGGGATTGCCCCTTGATGGTTTCCCTCGAGTTTGAAGAACATTCCTTTTGCCAATTAGAAGATATACAATTTTGTCGTTTATTGCGCCCCCTAATGGCGAAATTTTCCGAATTTTTTATCAAACGTCCTTAAGACTAGCACAAACATGTGTGTAAAATTTGGACCTCCGAATCGATGTCTAAGTTTGGATTTTCCTTGGGATTTTTGATTTCCCACGTGTAATTTAGCTAATAAACAAATATTCAAAACGCTATTGTTTCGTCATCAAAGGTCAAATCAAAAAACTGTCCGAGGATTTCTTTTCGGCTTGGTCTGAAGATGTCGTGTGCAAGTTTTGGTGTTGATTGGTCGAGAAATGTGGGAGGAGTAGCGAAAAACACAGTTTTGTGGTTTCGCGATTTTGCGAAAAAAATTATAGACGCAAATGGGCGTGGCCTATGCCAAAAAATGCAACAGACTCTAGTGAATCTGTGGGTATATTGTTTTGGACTGTCGGAGGTTCGGTGTGGGAGTTATAGCCCCAAACGCGTTCATTGGCCAATTAGGAGATGAATTATTTCCTCGTTTTTTGTCGCCGCCTTGTGGCGAAATTTTCCATTGACAATTTTCCTTTTCCAAATAACTCCCGCCCACATGAATAATTCTTGGCCATATTTTCTAATATAGATTTGGATTGACCCTTGAATAATTCCCTGAGTTTTGGAAGAACATTCCTTTTGCAATTTAAGAAGATATAGAATTTCCTCGTTTATTGCGCCCCCTAGAGGCGAAATTTTCCGATTTTTTTATCAGACGTCATTAAGACTAGCACCGACGTGTGTGTAAAATTTGGACTCGATCCGATGTCTAATTTTGGATTTCTTGGGATTTTGATTTTCATGTCCTAATTTTAGCTAATAATTAAATATTCATAAACGCACCGTTTCGTCATCGAGGTCAAATCAAAAAATGTCCGAGGATTACTTTTCGGCTTACTCAGATGATGTCGTGTGCAAGTTTTGGGTGTCGATTGGGTCAAGAAAATGGTGGGAGGAGTTAGCGAAAAAACAGTTTCGCGGTTTTTGCCATTTTGGCGACAACAAAACCATAGACGCAGAATGGGCGTGGCCTATATCATAAAGATGCAGCAGACTCCAGTGAATCTGTCGGTAATAACATTTTCGACTGTCGGAGGTTCGTGTGGGAGTTATAGCCAAATTGCGTTTACCTCCAATAGCGCCAACTAGTGGGCCGGCGTGTCTGACTGTGTCTGAATTTTGTCCGTCCAAATAGTTCTTCAGGGACGCTGGAATCTAGTCATCTAATTGGCTTATTTTGCACCAATTTACGGTTTTGGGCTGTGGTATCACTTCTTGGTAGGGAAGTATAATAATAAAATAGAAACTGCAAGCAGTTTATGCAGAGGGTCCAAAGCGATGTGCAATTCGCCGGCAACAACGCACAAGAAATGGTGCATTCGCCGGCACAAAAGCGAAGCAAGCATTGAAAACGCTATCCGTGAGGAACAACCCTGTGGATATAAAGGTTTGACTGTGATAGGTTCCGTGTGGGAGTTATAAGCCCAAACGCTCCATTGCCAATTAGAGAGATATATATTCCTCGTTTATTGCGCCCCCTAATGCGAAAATTTTTCAAATTTTTTATCACAAATGTCCTTAAGGTTAGCACCGACATGTGTGAAAATTTGGACTCGATTCCGATTGTGTAATTTTGGATTTTTGGGATTTTTGGATTTTCGACGTCTAATTTAAGCAAAATAAACACATATTCAAAACTCTACGGTTCGTCGTCATCGAAAGGTCAAATCAAAAAAACTGTCGAGGATTCCTTTTCGGCCTTACTCATAAGATTGTCGTGGTTGCAAGTTTTGGTGTTTGATTTGGTCAAACAAAATGTGGGAGGAAGTAGCGAAAAAAACAGTTTTGTGGTTTTCGCGATTTTGCGAAAGAAATTATAAACGCAAATGGGCGTGGCCTATGCCAAAAAATGCAAAACAGACTCCACGTGAAATTCTGTGGGTATATTGTTTTGAACTTGTCGGAGTTCGGTGTGGGAGTTTATATAGCCCCAATACGCGTTCATATGGGCCAATTAGGAGAATGAATTATTTCCTCGTTTTTTGTCGCCGCCTTTGGTGGCGAAATTTTCCATTGACAATTTTCCCTTTTCCAAAATAACTTCCCGCCCACATGAATAATTCTTGCCCATAATTTTCTATATAGATGAGGATTTGGCCCTTGATAATTTCATGAGTTTGAAAGAACAACATTCCTTTTGCCCAATTAGAAGATTAGAATTTCTCGTTTATTGCGCCCCCTAGAGGGCAAGATTTTCCGAATTTTTTATCAGACGTCACTAAGACTAGCACCGACATGTGGGTAAAATTTGGACTCGATCCAATGTCTACTTTTGGATTTCTTGGGATTTTTGACT
>OLKM01000359.1:270000-348055 GCA_900291075.1 Melanogrammus aeglefinus | reverse complement strand
GGCATAGCAAACAGTGGAGAGAACGTCAGCAGCACTGCAATGTAACTTTTAGAAAACACAGCGTTCATTTACGTGTATTCATTAAAGCACAAGGTTCCTGACGAGATTCCCGACGAGACCCCCGACCCCCGTTGGTTATAACGCGAAAGTTCAGCGAGAGTTTCGGTTTGGACAGTGTGGAATCGGGGGGTGTTCATGAGCGGATCGGGGGGCGTATGGTGGGCTTTAATAGGTCCATAGCCGTTCTACCATCTTTGTAGTCCATACACTGACTACAGGAACACACTCGGGTCTCAAGATTCCAAACTTGTTTGATATTATTATAAGTTTTTGATCTGATTGTTTTATGTTTGATATATCTATGCCCCCAGCATTACATGATAGCCTAACTAGAAAAAGACATGTATAGATTTTCTCAAACGAATGATTCAATATTCGTCTCCACCCCCGTCAACAACTAGGCCTACCCAGAGGCCTACCTCCACGCAGACACACACGCACACACGCACACAGCACACACGCAACACACGCACAAACACAGAAGGGGCGCGGTATGGTGAGTGTTTTTTTTTGTTTTTTTTGGGATGTGTGATGGGAAGTTGGAAACGTCAGGTGAACTGGGCGTTAGTTGGTGGCGGTTAGGGCCAGGACGCGGGGGGGGAGTAACGGTGGGCCGACAAGGGCAATCGCCTGCAACGGGCCAACGCGCTCTCCGTTAAGGAAACAGCTTCAGTACAGACGATTCAAATGTACAAACTCAAACACAAGTCTTAACGAGGTGCAAAAGAGTAAACGTGTGCAATTGAAACGCGCTGCAAACAAGACAAAATGCAGCATCATCAACGCGCGGCAAATATAGAGAACGATGCGAGCACTAAACGATTCGAACCAAGAACCTGTCTCAAAGCAAACGCTTCATGCCGGGTCACTGCTCCAAACCGCAGGGGGCCAGGGCGCTGGATGCAGAGAGGCAGAACGCGGACTGCAAGCTGACTGATGGTGTTTCAGCGGGAACGGTAAGTGATTTTATTTGATTATATTTATATGATATGTTGATATCACTGTTACAACGCACATTACGTGACGTTTTTTTTTTATTGTAGTTACATCAGACTCTACAGGCTGCACATTTGCATGTGATTAGCTGCTTTAATAATGATTAGAGGCTTGATTATTAGCACCGTTTATAAAAAAGCCCTCTTATCACAGTCTTCCATTTAACATACAGACTACTTCACATTAGGTTGTATACTTATTTAATACAGCATGTTAACATTTCAATGCAGTCATGAATTGATCTCACACTTTTTATATGTAGGCCTACTATTAAGCGGGTGCTTATATCAATCTCTATCATTTAAGCATGCCAGGCTAATCTACATGCAAATGTGGCGCCTTAGACAGAGTCTCTGATGTAAACTACAATAAAACCGTCACGTAAATGTCGTTGTAAGATTATAATAACAACATATAAAATATAATCAAAATAAAAATCACATTACCGTTCCGCGTGAAACACCGTTCAGTTCAGCTGTTCAGTCAGCTGTTCTGTCCTCATCTGCATCCCGAGCGCCCCCTGGCCCCTGCCAGGTTTGGAGCAGTGACGGGCTATGATGAGCGTTTTGCTTTTGTTGAAGAAGGTTTCTTGGTTTGAATCGTTTAGTGCTCTGCATCCGTTTTTTGCAGCGCGTTTTTTTCATTTGCAACACGTTTCTCTTTTTGCACCTCGTTTTAGACTTGTGTTTGAGTTTGTATATTTGAAATCGTTTTCTGTACTTGAAGCTGTTTTCCTTAACGGAGACGCGTTTGGCCGTTGCAGTGCGTTTGGCCCTTGTCGGCCAGCTGTTTTCCTTAACGGAGACGCGTTTGGCCATTGCAGTGCGTTTGGCCCTTGTCGGCCACCGTAGTGGAGAGGATATTACGTCATGTTGAAGAAACGAAACCTAAGGTCCATAGAAACCTAAGCCAGCCGACGTGGAAGCAGTTCTCTCTTTCAGGAGAAAAATAAGACGCATTTCGAAACAGATTGTTGGAGAGACAGGAACAATAACAACAAGGTGAGTAAAACGGCACAACTTTCAGATAAGTTAAAACCGCTCTTCCCTTTATGGAATCAAATTGAAATTGCTCACTACGTAAACATTGTTGTCTGTGTTTAGGAATGGCCTCTGCTAACACTTCCTGGTCTGAGGAGAACCTCTTTACATGTTCCATCTGTCTGGATGTCTTCAGCCGCCCAGTTTCCACCCCATGTGGACACAACTTCTGCAGAATCTGTATTACAAAATTCTGGGATGAACAACTCCAGTACAAATGTCCTGTTTGCAACGAGCTTTTCCACACTAGACCTGATCTACGGGTCAATACCCTCTTATCAGAGCTGGCAGCTCCGTTTAGAACGACCGAACAAGTAGAAGAGCAGCCTTGTGTTGAACCAGCAGGAGTCGCATGTGACGTCTGTACTGGGACCCAGCTGAAGGCCGTGAAGTCCTGCCTAGTGTGTCTCATCTCTTACTGCCAAACCCACCTGGAGCCACATCAGAGAGTCGCAGGCCTGAAGAAACATCGGCTGGTCGAGCCTATGGACCGTCTGGAAGAAAGGATTTGTACGAAACACAATCAACTTCTGGAGCTCTTCTGCCAGACTGATCAGGTGTCTGTCTGTCAGTTCTGCACAGAGACAGACCACAGGTCCCATACTGTTGTACCTCTGAAGGAGGAATATGAAGTGAAGACGGCCCAGCTGGGGAAGATGGAGGCTGAAGTTCCGCAGATGATCCGGGGGAGAAAACTAAAGATTAAGGAGATCAATGACACAGGAGACATGAGCAAGGACGATGCAGACAGAGAGATGGCTGGTGCTGGGGAGGTCTTCAATGCTCTGATAGGCTGTGTTGAAAAGTGCCGGGATGATTTCAACCAAACGGTAAAAGAGAAGCTGAAATCCACAGAAAAAGAATCTGAAGAATTCATCAAAGAGCTGGAGCAGGACATAGAAGACCTGACCGATAGAAGCTCAGAGCTGAAGCCACTCTCACGCACTAAAGACCACCTCGACTTCCTCCAGGCCTTCAAATCCCTGAAGGATCCTCCAACCACCAGGGACTGGACGACGGTGGAGGTCCGTCCTCCGTCATACGAAGGGACCTTGAGGAGATCCCTGGATCAGCTGGAGGAGACACTGAACATAGAGATGAAGAAGCTGCGTGGTGCTGAACTGAAGGGGGTCCAGCAGTATGAAGTAGGTGCGAGTCTGGATCCTGATACAGCTCATCCCGCGCTCATCCGGTCTGAGGATGGGGAACAAGTAAAAGTAATGAAGATGTGGTGAAGAAACTCCCAGACATCCCTAAAAGTGTTATCCATGTTCTGCCTGACCTGAAAACGGGTGTAAAGAAGTGTAAGTGTAAAATCCAATATTTATTATTGTTGATAAATGTAAACAATGATTATAAGTATTTTATGTTACACACAATTGAATAATAATCATGGTATTATCATAATTAATTATAGTTAGTATTAAGGATTGTTACATAATATTATTTGTGTATTCTATTTTAACTATTTTGTTTTAATCATTATTGTTATTATGCCTTTAATGTTATGCTATAACGTTTGCAAATTATGTTTGGTAATAATTATTACGAATAATTCTGTATTCATATATTATGATTATAAAAGTTTATATTATTCATTACTATCATTATTATATTAGACGTAATCATTTAACTAAGCAGGTTATTTATTTTTTACATAAAAAATATATACAATTCTAATGGATATATAAAAAATATAACTTAGTGGAATGCTGTTGATAATAGTACTAATATACATTGTTTCATAATTATGTAAATGACTACCTCATCAGGGCCTTTCTGTCCTGGCCTCATGTCTTTTCTTCCCTTTAGATTCCTGTGAACTCACACTGGACCCGAACACAGCCCACAAACATCTCTCTCTGTCTTGGGACCACAGAGAGGTGACACAGGAAGGATGCAATCAGGGGTATCCTGGTCACCCAGAAAGATTTAACTACTACAGGCAGGTGTTGTGTAGAGAGGGTCTGACTGGCCGCTGTTACTGGGAGGTAGAGTGGGAAGGACAGGTGGATATAGGAGTGACGTACAGAGGAATCCAAAGGAAAGGAAGAGGGGATGACGGTGAGCTTGGACGGTATACAGATTCTTGGTGTCTTCAATGTGATGGTGATTATGGCGACTCTACCTGGTACAACGAGGATCAAGAAGAATGGACTCCCCTCCCGTTTAACAGAATAGGAGTGTATCTGCACCAATCTGCTGGCATTCTGTCCTTCTACTGTGTGTCCCCAGATGACCTAGGCCCCTCAGGAAAACGGACGCACATCTTCACCTTCCATTCCACATTCACTCAGACGCTCTACCCTGGGTTTCTGTTACATGATACTGATTCCAAAGTGTCTCTGTGTCGGTTGTAGTCTCCCTCTCTCCAGGGGTGATCTCTACAGAGTGGTGAGGTGTTGAGTGGTGATAATCTACAGTCATGTAAAGTAGGTTTTTTTTTACTGCGGGTCTAAGGAGGGTATTATGGTCTTTGTACCTGGGCAGCATTTCTAATTGGTCACAATGACAGAGTGGACCAAAATCTCACCGAAGCACCGTGTTAAGGTTTTGCAGATGTTTCAGTGTTCGATTGAAGCGTGTGTGTTGTACTGTATGTTGCTGAGGCCGTGGGCCATGGTTGAGTACATTCTGTCCGAAACATGGAAGAAGTGAAAATCGTAGACTATTTTGGAAACAAAAGAAAAAAGATAAAGGTTATTATTGTTTTCATGCTCTTCTATTCTTTGATGAACGTGGTTCCAGGCTGTCCCCCCCCCCCTAATTAAATGTGTGTCACTTGCAGATGGCTTTGCATAGGCCAAACATACTGAACAGCACAGAGAGTTGTCTCTTTAACAGTATGTGAGCCGCTTTCTGTTAATAATATCTTTCGTCTCATAGATGCCAACACCTTTTCTGGGGCGTCGTTGAGGGTGACGTTAAAGGGTGCGGCGCGCAAAATAAGTAAATCCCTCATCCTCATCTGGGTGTATAGCTAGCTCAGTTTCCCCTTTGCTGGACCCTGACTCTGCCTGGGTTGACTATAGCTACATCTGCAATAGTGGATATTCTTTGAATTTGTTTTTTTATTATTTCGAACATAATCTTGGGTTTTTATTTCTGTTCATAAAAAAATTGGCCTATCCAACCCTGCACACTGCCCTTGTACCTTTCACTGTTTCTTTGCCTCAGTATCACCTCCGCTCCACTACAGTCACTGGACTTGACTAGTAACAATAACAAAAGATGGACTATGATTCTTAAAAAACTTCCATCATTTCAGTTGTTGATTTGTGTTTATTTGTTTATATGTATTACAATGATATGAATAACAAGTACCATTTTGCAAATATTTGTAGCCTAACGGTCGGTATATTTCCATGAAAATAATAAAACTTTAATACTTTGCATACTGTAGGCCTATTGAAACAGTACCTACAAACTTAAACTGCTTTTTTCCCGATATAATCTGAATTTAATTACTATGTTGTAAAGGACACATAAATGCTGGTCTTAATATTTACATTTATGTATGAACTGTTTAATTACTGTGTGCATTTTTTTGACTATTTGTCTGATTCTTGTCTATTTGTTTCTTGTGTGTAACACTAAAGACCATGCTGGAAATAAGAATCAAACTTTCGCATGTCTTTGGATTACTGTTTTAGTGTCTTGATACAGAAATAAAGCAAATCAAATCAATCATTAGGCCTGTATTGCCAAATGCCCGCTAGTGAACCCGTCATAGCTAAGGAGCGGGGCGAGGGGACCCAAGGGCTGGACACTGAGTCAGAGACGGGGTAGGCATAAAAGGAAACCGGGTTTATTGGGACATTGGGGTAGATGACAAGCTGGGACGAAGCAAGCGGTAGTCAGGCAGGCGAGGGTTGGGCATTATTAGGGAGTCAGTCAGGCAGGAAAGGAAAGGACTCGGCGACAGGCGGGTCGTCAGGCAGGTGGGGTTTCAGCGTCAGGCAGGCAGTGAGACAGGCAGGGACTCGACGATAGGCGGGTAGTCAGGCAGGCAGGAGTTTGGCAACAGAGTGACGGACGGAGAACTAGGGAAGAGGGGAGAGGGTTAGCAAGAGAACGGGAACACGGAACTGGGTCTAGAGAATGCTGGTAGGACCGATACGAACTGGGTAGTTGTAAACGACGAACCGGCGCCGGATGGATGGAGATTCCCGGCTGAAGTAGGAAGTGGGGATTGATGATTGAAGACAGGTGACGGAAGCATGAGGTACAGTGGCGTCAAGTGGCCACTAGATGGGGGTGTTGGACCGCGTAGCAGGACGAGGCGTGACACTATGCTGCTTTGTCCCCTCATGTGTAATTGGTCTCGTTGCTTTAACACAGCTGCTTTAACCTTGGCTTTTCCATAGAAAAGGTCTGATAATTTTGCGCATTTGGCTGTGCCTTGCGCTAACTTTTTTTTTTCAACCTTAAAGGGGACTGAAAACAGCACTTTTCCTGGGATTTGGGGTGTTGTTGTGGGTAGATGGTGCTCCCACACGCATACAAACTTTTAAATAAGTCTGTACATGATTTTTTGAGTGAGATACGCATTTCTGGAAGCAGCCCACCTCCAGCTACCAAACGAACGAGTCAGTTTCGCAACCCTCCTACGTAGGAAGGGGCCAAATTTGAATATTACCTCCCACTTCCCCACTCCCCTCCAAACAGAGCATCGCTAAGATTTTGTGGACCAGCGGACGAGCAGCTCCGGCGGGGGGAACTTGGCGCTAGCCCTGCAGCTAAGCTCCGGGAATTCAATCCCTTTCTCTGGCGCCGAGCTCACCCCGCCAGAGCTGCTGCCGAAGGGAAGTCGGGAGGAGGAGACACATGGAGTAGAAAGGGATTGTACTCCCGGAGCTGAGCTGCCGGACTGCCGCCGAGCTCCAGCCGGAGCTGCTCGTCCGCCGGAGCTGCTAGTCCATTGGAGCTGCCACCTAGCTTCGGCGCCAGTTCACCTCCCGGAGTACACCGCCGGAGCTGCCGGACTGCGGCCGGACGGCTTCAACGGCGGCCGGCAGCTCCGGTGCGGGGAGCTCGGAGTCAGTCCGGCAGCTCAGCTCCCGGAGTACAATCCTTTTCTCCTCCATGTCGCGGTTCATGGACTTCAGAGAGTCAATGCCAAAGTTCCTTCCCCCCAATTCTTCTCAACCATGGCCGAGATATCCCCCATTACGAGTCTTTACTTGTGGAAGTACCAGAGACGTCGGACACAGTCTTTATGATTCATAATATCATCCATGGTGCACATAGATTTTGGCCGTGATATTAGATAGATTATATAAATACCCGTATATAATATTATTATTATTATGTCATATCATATTATATAGATATAGAGCTCCAGGAGTCAGCAAAACGGCAACAACCCTCTTCTCCTCCATGCTGTGGTTCAGTCCGACAGCTCATTGGTTAATGGGCAGCAGCTCATTTGCATCAATGCTTCAGACACCAGAAACAGCGCATTCTGAAGGCACTGAAACAGAGGGGAATAGCGGTAGGCGAGATTCTTTTCCCTAAAAGCTATTTCCAGCAAACAGCTTCAAAAACATGTTTTCTGGAACTCAAATACTATGTTTACTTGTTGGGAGAACACCATAATATGTCTCCTTTAACTTGGGAGCGCCACCCATTTCTTTTTCCTCTCCACCACCTTTTTTCCTTTTTCACATTTTCGTATTTCTGTGTAACTTCAGAGGGAGATAAACGCTAACCCTATATATATATATATATATATATATATATATATATATATATATATATATTATATATATATATAATTTATTTCCGGCTGGCTTGACCTGAAATCGTCCGGCTATTCGGGAAATCTCCCGAACCTCCCAATGGTCAGTCAATCATCTTTGTCCATCAATTCTCTGAATCAATTTGATTACTTTCTCATTTGCTGGCTATTCCCTTTTTCCAGTCTTGTGTTTATGACTAAATTTTTTTTTTTTCAGCAGCGCTGAAAAGAGAAACTTTTTTGTTTAAATTGACTGACAATTTAGGTAATTTAAAGTAATCCAAACTAAGATGGATCCAGACAGTTCGACAAGGGCAGGCGGGAAAAATGATGAACCATCAACTGGAATCAAAGAAACACAACAAAGTTGTGAATAAACCTCTTAAAACCCCTTTTATCGCCCTGTAGCACTGACTTCCATCATTATGAAGTGCTTTGAGAGGCTGGTTAAGGACCACATCACCTCCAAGCTCCCACCATCACTCGAGCCATTCCAGTTTGCATACCAACCAAACCGCTCTACAGAGGATGCCATCTCCTTTGCCATCCACCTGAGCCTGGAGCACCTGGAGGATAAAAACACCCACGTGCGGATGCTGTTTCTGGACTTCAGCTCAGAGTTCAACACGATCATCCCCCAGAATCTGATGTGCAAACTGGGTCACTTGGGCCTCGGCGCCCCCTTGTGCAACTGGCTAATATATTTTCTAACCAACAGAACCCAGTCTGTGCGTATGAACAATAACATCCCCAGTGCCATCTCCCTGTACACCGGTTCCCCCAAGGGCTGTGTTCTCAGCCCCCTGCTGTTCACCCTGATGACCCACGACTGTCGTCCCAGACTCAGCTCCGACCACTTGTTGAAGTATGCGGACGACACAACTTTTGTGGGCCTCATCCAGGATGACAATGAACTGGCCTACAGGGACGAGGTGAAACATCTGGGTGGACTGGTGCAAAGTCAACAACCCGATCCTCAATGTTGAAAAGACAAAGGAGATAATTTTCGACTTTAGAAAATCTCGGCCTAGTCATACACCACTCCACATCAATTGCACTGCGGTGGAAGTCGTCAGCAGCACTACGTTCCTGGGGGTGCAAATGACAAGCTAACCTGGTCCCTCAACATCATCTCCCTGGCGAAGAAGGCCCAGCAACGCCTGTACTTCCTGCGCCGGATGAGGAAAGTCTCCCTCCCCCCTCCCATCCTGATCACCTTCTACAGAGGTGCTATCGAGAGTTTGCTGACCAACTGCATCTCCGTCTGGCGTGGGGCCTGCGAGGCCTCGGATTGGAAGTCCCTGCAGAGAGTGGGTGTGAACAGCGGAGAGAGTCATGGGGTCCCCGCTCCCCTCCATCAAGGACATTGGGCAGAAGCGCTGCCTGACCAGAGCCCAACGTGTCTCCTCTGACTCCGCCCACCCTCACCACGGACAGTTTTTTTCGGACTCTGGCAGGAGGTTCCGCAACATCCATAGTAGGACATCTAGGTACAGTGACAGTTTCTTCCCCCTGGCCAAATAGATCCTCTTTTGTCCCTCAGTCTGTCAAACTGTTAAATCAGAGTTTGGTCTCTAAGTAGACCCTAAGGTTCATGTACAGACTGAGCACTGGGTGTTGCACCAAAGACACATTGTAATGTTGGATTTATGTTGTGAATGGAGTTAGGAGGTAGTTTGTGTTTCTCTTTAAATGTGACCTTTGAGGGTAACATTTATGCTTTTTGTAAATGTGTGTTTTTGTATTTTGTTATTATTTGTGTGAAACTTGGACGTCATGGGACGCAAGACAAATTTCAGAGTGATCTGACAATAAAGTATTATCTCATCTTATCTTATCTTATCTTATCTTATCTTATCTTATTAGACTGTTGAACACACACGGCCAATCAATAAACCATCTACGCACCCAGACTTACTGGGTGGGGGGGGGGGGGGGGGAGGGGGCTTTTAGTATATTGAAAACTTTTGATTGAATTATTTGTATTACTATTCTTTCAAAATTGCTGAAGAATGTCCAATATTTTTCAAAAGCCAGATCATTAGAGCTGCCTCATGGGATATGGAACGCGCGGATAGAAGACTGGGCTCAGTTTCGATGAGAAACCGGCGCTTTGGTTGCTTTTAAATAAAAACAGAGGCACACATGTCGGACATCATTTAAAAAAAAAAATACAGACAATTTAGGCAATTTAAAGTAGGCTGGGCTAATCCAAACTAAGAGATGGGTCCAGAAAGTTTGACAATGGAAGTCAATCAAAGCTCTACAGTCTACACATACTCCCTGCATTGATTTTGAAGCTTTTGAAATTAACCATGCATGTAGCCCCTCTTTACACAACACTAAAGTGGTCTCTTATAACTATGTATGAACCGTGGTAAGTCGCTTTGGATAAAAAGGTTGGCCAAATGCCCTAAGTGCAATGTAAATATCTGTGCCCCTAACTCAAACTGGTTTACTTGATCATTCATCGCCATTGTCATACGATTCTTATCAACCTATTTGTACGACACTCATGCTTTTGTTGGCAACTATGAATGCTTGCCTTTTTATGGAGAGAACAGTGTTGTTCCACTTGGATAGTTTACGTCAGTTGGACCATCCACCAGAGACAGTTTCACATAATCTGATAGTCATAGTCTGTGTATTTCGATGAGCAATTCAATATAGGCTACCGTATTCGTCATATTTGTCTAAATGCTCCCCTCCAGTGGTCAATTTGAGCAAGTGTCGTTGACTGGTCGAGGAACAATAATGCATTGAGTAAAGATGATTTTCATGGAATAGGTGAGCATTTCCCAATAGATTATTTATCATCTTTAAAAGTACATTAAAATAATATCGTAAATACTTGCATTAGCCAACTCTCTGTACTAAACTACTGAAACATAAACCTACTTAAATAGGGATGTGATACCTATTTGAGTACCTGAGTGGGTAGGGTATGTTTCGTATCTTATAAATAAATGGATTAATGGAATTATGATATAACTAAATACTTCATAATGAAATCAAAAAAATTATCCATTCATCAAATTGATGCATTGTTTCCTAAATTACATGGTACAGGCTTGAAAAACTGCAGAACAATTCTATGGTCAGTAGGAAGCCACTGATCCATAAGGCCTTTGAGAAATGGACCATGCACTGCTTCCCTATTTTTGCCTGCGTGCCTTTTGTGTGGTCCTCCTTAAGTGGAAGCTATGCCCCATTTCATTCTGGACAGTCTCCCTGTGTTTACAAGTTGTTACGGACAAATACCCCGATCCCTCGACTAAATCGACCACATTTATAAACGACTTCACATATAAGTAACCCTCACACCGTTACATATAAACAAGTATGAGGGAGACAGCCCTAAGCACCCTAAAAAACAATGTGTTTATTTTTGAAAGTATACAAGCACTGTGGTGAGAATATGAGTGCAACTTGCAGAAGCATCGTTCCCTTGGATAAACAACCTCCTCTCTGCCCTCGCCTCTACGTCCATCTCCCCTCTCTCCGCTCTGATTAACCCTCTCTGACCTTAAGAGGAGGCCGACTGGGTAAACATCAGATAAGACAGCCGCTGTAAATTGTAACGCCTAAAAGCCTGGGGCCCGCGCCTTGGTGGCGGCATATCTGCCCCTCTCCCTGGTGAAGCATTGACTCTGGGCATCGCTATGTGCGCGTGGCTTGACCTAAAGTCGCCGCTTGCTAGGGATATGTGATCAGTAATGCCTGGTGGTTGCCATGATTTCTCTTGTTTCACGTTTTTCCACACTTTAATGCTGTTATTTGACTAAAATGAAGGAATGGCGGCCGTCAGAGGCTCAAGCGTGTGAGTGTCGGTTGTGTGTTTTGGAGTGTTGACTATCCTCCCAGCTCCCAGGGGCCAGGAATCACTTCAAAAGCCGATGATCTGGGGAGTCAAAATCAACGTCAGGAATAGATTTTGTCTGTTTGGTGTGGTTGCAATAAAAGCAGAGCCATAAAAACTTTATAAGGGGCTTTAATGAAATGTTTGTGGCAAAGTTGATGAAAGGGGTGGTTGGTCCATGCAAGGCATGTCCACAACACCTTTTTTTACAATTACCAGGCACACAAAGAAGTTAAGTGCGAACGCGTCACGGAGCTTGCTTTAGTACCACCTTTCGGAAACAGAGAGTCTGAACTCACAAAATCTGTATTGATACAGGGGTTGGGCACAAGTATTTAAATACTCTTGCCAAGGTGATAAAGTCCTTCTTAAGAAATGTGACCACGTGCTATCTCTACAGTATGCATGCAAAAAGGTGTGAATTCTGGGTTGTTTGGGGTACTGTAAACACACTGTGGGGCTGTTCATGTTAGAGAAAATAAAGTAAAAAGGCTCTTCTTGGATCTAAGTAAAAAATTAACATTGATGTACTCTTTTTTTTGTACTCTTTTTTTGGAGGCTGTATATGTTGTATATGTTTCTTTGTGTTTGCCATCCTTTACACCAAGCATTGCCTCCCCAACCTGGGGATTTCCACAGCATGCGGTGTATCACATTTAGAGTCCTCACCTGCATACTTTTTTGGCCCACAATTACCATGTTTGTAAAATAAAGGTTGGGACATATGTTCAAGGATTGTTTTTTAATGTTAATGTTTAATTTTAATGTTTGATGTTAATGTTTAATTTTAATGTTTGTAGAATGATGTTTTGCTGTAATGCACCGTTTGTTATTTTGGGGCTTTAAGAAGCTGTTCTATAAAGGTTTTTTTTTTTTTAATCTACAGCCCATGTAATTAGCACCAGTGATGTTCATATGTATTCATGAAAAGGAGCTTATTTTGTCAGGCCTGTGTGTGGGCTGGGAAAGTTGTATTGTTTTTGTAATGATTTCGAAAACACTATTAGCGTTTTTTTTCATGATAAAACATCATTAACTGCACATTTGCAGTTGCCTGTAAAAAAAGTAAAAATTAAAAAAAACTTCATTTATTTCCCACTGTGGGAGATCCTGAGACACAGCGGTTACCTCCCATGTTTCTTGAGAACATTTTCCACCACCTCACCTCCCACAGTGACTCTCTCTCTCTCTCTCTCTCTCTCTCTCTCTCTCTCTCTCTCTCTCTCTCTCTCTCTCTCTCTCTCTCTCTCTCTCTCTCTCTCTCTCTCTCTCTCTCTCTCTCTCTCTCTCTCTCTCTCTCTCTCTCTCTCTCTCTCTCTCTCTCTCTCTCTCTCTCTCTCTCTCTCTCTCTCTCTCTCTCTCTCTCTCTCTCTCTCTCTCTCTCTCTCTCTCTCTCTCTCTCTCTCTCTCTCTCTCTCTCTCTCTCTCTCTCTCTCTCTCTCACTCTCTTCTCGGACTAGACCTAGTAACCCTCTCTCTTCTCTCTCTCTCTCTCTCTCTCTCTCTCTCTCTCTCTCTCTCTCTCTCTCTCTCTCTCTCTCTCCTCTCTCTCTCTCCCCCCCTCTCTCTCTCTCTCTCTCTCTCTCTCTCTCCTCTCTCTCTCTCTCTCTCTCTCTCTCTCTCTCTCTCTCTCTCTCTCTCTCTCTCTCTCTTCTCTCTCTCTCTCTCTCTCTCTCTCTCTCTCTCTCTCTCTCTCTCTCTCTCTCTCGTCTCTCGCTCTCGTTCTCGTTCTCTCTCTCTTCCGTTACCGCCAATACAACCCTTCCTCCCTCACCTCTCCTCATTTTCCGACAATGTTGAACCACAAATAAACACAGCGGCTGAGAGATTTGTAGTGACCTCCCAGGCCGTTCAACAGACTGCTTCGCTGCCACTTGGCAACACTCATCTGCTCTATGAAGCACACACCACTTTGTACTCAAACAGCGGATATAAATACAACATGACAGCAGGGAAAACCGGTGAAATAAGTAGTTTGAATAGAGTGGTGAGAACAAAAATGAGAGAAGAGGAGTACATACAGAGGTTAAAACAATGAGGAAAATCAGAGGCCTATTGAGGGTTATTGAACTTGACTTGGAAGGTTTCATCACCTGCAGGGTTTTGGTTCAACATTTGCATTAGTTCCCTGCGCTTGACGTGTCGTTGATGTGCATGGCAACCGGGATGAAATACCAGCAATAAAAAAGTCTTTCTTGAGGTAAGCAGGGCTTTGATAAAGATATAAGTTACGCTTTACACCAAATAAAATATGATGCAGCCTTCTTCACCACATACCCATTCAGCCTCACCCTTCCATGTCATTTTGAATGGAAATGATCGGTGAGCTGAAGAGGGAAGCGCTCGGGCAAAGAGAGTGTGTTTAACCTTTTTGCGCAACATACAATAAGTGCGTAAGAGGGGTGTTTTTAAGGGGAGTAAGGGAGGGGAGGGGTGGTTGGGGGGACTCCACAGGTCAACGTGTACCAAATGTGCGGGTGAAAGGCTGTCAATCTTGAATGTTGGTATGCAACGAAGGGACTGTGGCTCTGCACATACCAATATGGACACCTTTCTCCCTGCATCCTCAGACAGCCGTGCGGTGGCGTCAAGGTCAAAGAAGACACCTGCCCAATGACATCATAACGTGAAGGGTAGGGCCAGTGAGGGGTAGCAGGCCCTTCTTGGGAAAAAAAAAGAAGAAAGACCTACAGCAGAGTGCACCAGCCGTACCTACCTGATACACTGTTTACCGGAGCAATGCTGGTATGGCGTGTCTATTTTAAAAGGAACCTGAATCAAACCTCAATCTAATTAAGGTAGTGCTTCTTCTTTTATACTATTTCAGTGTCTATAAATATTTGAAAATTCGAGAGGGCACTGCCATCAACAACCGTTTTTTTGAAGCTGGCTTTTTGTAAAGCTGACATACGGGCAGCATATCATTCAAAATGGTGCAGAGCTGTACGAAGCGCACCTGCACGAGGATGGGATGTGCAAACACACTGTTGATTTTATTACGATATATATTCTCAATGTTCGGAGAGAATGTGCTTCCTGAAGCTCAACCTCAAGTAAATCCTCCCCCTAACGACACATACGTCTATCATACAATGTTTCTATTACCAGAAGCTATTAAGAGGGGGAAAAGTCACAGTTGTAGGGCAAACACAGGAGAAAAGCTGACGGAACGACTGGACAGAAAAGCGACAAGTTGTTTATGAGAGGGAAATGAGGGAGACACCCCATCATCCTCTATTTCACTAGACCCCATCCTTTGCCTGCAGAATGGAAATATTTCACAGATGCCGTGAATGTACGTAGGTAAAATTCCCACCTCACCCTGAGTTATTCCATCTGCCAAACTTCACGTAAAGGCTGAAGACAGAATTTTGGAAGCTAGAATGTGTGAACGGATTAGATAGACATTTGGTTATTTTTTCCCAAACATCACCTTAGTTGGACTTGCTTACAATGGCCCAATGACCACAGTCGATGGAAAATAAGCATTCTACTCTACTCTATACCAAGGTCAATGGGGGTGGAGTGGGGGGGGGGTAATAATTGGGTTAAAACCATATCCTGTGTGAACAATAAGGAACCAATAGGAAAATAATAATAAAAGTTTGATCTTATTCAATATATCTGACCCAGCTAAGCTAACCCACCACAGTATATTTTCTAGAGAATGTTGTTGATGTGTGTAGCTCCAATGGCGAGACAATTCACAATCTATGGCTTTAATGATGCCACATTCCAACACGCGTCTGTGCAAACTGTTTTTTATGTTATGCCCTGGCCTCCATCGCTGTCAGGCAGAGAGGAAAGTATTTTGCTGGAAAAGCAACGGGAGGCAGACACAAAGGACAAACACGGCCAAGACTGTGAAGTTTGACATTCTTGTAACTTCTATAGGGCAGGCTGTTTGAGATGCAGTGAATCAAGGTGCTGGCAGAAGGAGCCCGGCGTTGAATCATTCAGGAAGAGCTTCCATCTCTCTTTGCTCGACTCCACTTTTCTCTTATCTATCAAGCTGCGCGATGGCTGTTTGTCACTCTTGATGCATGGTCTACTGGGTCAAGACATATTCGATAAAAATTCACCATTACTTTGATGTCCAGTTCCGAGCATGGGGATTTTATGGATTGTTTGGAATGTGTTTTATCCAGCTTGAAATTGCATTTAAATCATCTCGATAAAGCATAATAAAAAAATGGGAATGGGTTTCTGGAGGAAATAAATCATGATGTTTGAGAACAATGGTTGCAGTCATAGAAACAGTTGTAATCGAAGGTTTCAACATTTACCCAAAAATATATATTTTTACAATTTTCTAAAAGAACATCACATAATTATAATTTATTCTTAAATACCAGTGAAGGTTTTTTTTTAACTTTAATAAAAGAACAAAATAATGCAATGTATAAATGCTGCAAGATGGGAAAGCCAAATTGATGTCACATAAATGTTTGTGATTGTTTTAATTGTTATCTGCTGGCACCATGTCAATTTCAAAAGTTCTCTTATTCAATGCAATACTTAGTATTTCATTGGAATTTTTTGTGAAATTTTTAAACAATGACCCCTAATAGTGTTGACTAAAACGTTATTTATGTCACACATTACATTTTGATGAAAATGACAAATATTCTCGTGATTTCCATTGACAAGCATTGCACTCAAATGGTTCCTCATCCGTTTACCTCAGTGAAGACCAGATGTGACTGAAGTCTATTTGGAATCAATGGGATAGCCCAAGTTTCCACCGGCTAGCTATTTATGGAAACATTAATGAGCCAACAGGGAATACTATAGTTTTCCAGTGCGACCTCCTTGCTAGAGTTCAGGCGGGAAGAGGTCAGGGGGTCACTCTCCACTGTGACATGCTTTGAAGGCCCTTGGAGGTCCTAGGGACTTCTGTTGGATACATGATGGAGTCCTAGGCCCTGACATGAGTCCTTCATGTATGATAAACCCTACCGGAGTGTGTGTGTGTGTGTGTGTGTGTGTGTGTGTGTGTGTGTGTGTGTGTGTGTGTGTGTGTTGTGTGTGTGTGTGTGTGGTGTGTGTGTGTGTGCGTGCGTGTGTGTGTGTGTGTGTGTGTGTGTGTGTGTGCGTGTGTGTTTGTGTGTGAATGTGCACATGCATGAGTGTGTGTGTATGTGTGTTTGTGTGTGTTTGTGTTTTATGTGTGCATGTGTGTGTGTGTTTGTGAATGTGTGCGTGCGTGCGTGCATGATAATTGTGTGACTGTGTTTGTGAATGTGTGCGTGCATGAATTGTGTGTGTGTGTGTGTGTGTCTGTGAGTATGTGTGTGCAGGCAGGTGAGTGTGCATGAGTTTGTGCGTGTGTGTGTATGTGTTTGAATGTGTGTGTGTGTGTGTGTGTGCATGTGTGTGTTAGTGTATGTCTGTGCAATTGCATGCATGTGCATGCCGTTCGCCATGCACATGCGCACAGAATGTGCAAAACCAAACATTTATTGCATGACAACAATACATAGTGAATCGCATGTTTCAAGTCTACCTGACATAAAAACAAACGCCTCATTCTGCTCTTGTCCCCCTGGTCCAAGACCACCCTCAATCAGGAACTCACAGCGAAATGGAACTCTCGGCTCCCTCGGGTCGTCTGCCAAGATTCCAGAGCCTCCACGGTTTGAGCGTCTCCCGCATTCCGTCCCGCTTGTCGTCATGGTGCCAGGGAGGTTGACCGGTCTATATATAAGAGAGCCTCCGCCAGAGGCCTGGCCAGAAGCACTCGGAGGGTCCAGCATTCTGCAGCACCGTAACCATATAGCAGGAGGGACCGTTCACACAGGAGACGGCTCTATTTGATGCTCTGTTGAACAGCGATCGGTGAAACAAAAGAAACATACTCTTGACTTTATTCTCCCTTCTTTTTTATTCGACTGTGCTTTGCAGCAAGACTTGCACACTCAAGATGAGGATGTCAAACCTTGCAGAGAAAACTATCTTTGGTCTATACATTTCAGCACAGGTATGTATTTCGACCAACATTGTCAATCAATATCCGTAAAATACTGCACTCGCATTATTTCACAAACCGTCCATGTGTAGTTCTAGACTTGTGTATTTATTCGTCATTCATTTGTTGCGTGCATGTTTGCAGAAACAACCTAATTTCATTGTTATTTGTGTTTTTCATTCCTTAAACTCTATTGTCTATCATTTAAGTTTCATGCTCGACGTTAATCCGTCGATTTCCCCCTCCTTAGATGCTGACCATAGTGTGGTCCCAGGTCTGCCCCCGGCGCTGCCAGTGCCCCAAGGAGCCCCCCAGGTGTGGCCCTTCTGTGCCCCTGATCCTGGACGACTGCGCGTGCTGCCTGGTGTGCGCACGCCAGAACGGCGAGCTCTGCTCAGAGACCCACCCCTGCGACACACGCAGAGGCCTGCGGTGCGACTCCTCGGCCGACGTACACAAGAGGACGGGCGTCTGTGTCGGTAAGTGGGCCCCCCTTCCTCGATAAAGGTTTATTGACGATACGATGTACAATTAGCAATAACTGAGCTCATGGGTTTCTGTTTGGCGCCGTGTTTTCATCCCTCGTCCATATAGAGCTTTGGTTTCAGCTTTCTGAACATTAAATGTTATTGCTTTCACTGAGAGTTTCTGCACTAGGGTAAGGGTTAGGGTTAGGGTTAGGGTTAGGGTTAGGGTTAGGGTTAGGGTAAGGGTTAGGGTTAGGGTTAGGGTATGAGAGCATTACCTTATTCACCATGTTTTTGCAAGCAAATTTTAATAGATATTTGGAAAATACAGGAGAGGATGCAAAGAAACAATTGAATCAAGAAGAGAATTTCGGCTGGCCAATAGCATCTCACCGTGTTTCCTCCGTTCTCCCCATCCAGTCCAAGAGGGCCCCGTCTGTGTCCTGGACGGCACCGTCTACCGCCACGGCCAGACCTTCTTCCCCAGCTGCAAGTACCAGTGCGTGTGTCGCGACGGGCAGATCGGCTGCCTGCCGCGCTGCAACCTGGACGTGATGCTGCCGGGCCCGGACTGCCCCATGCCGCGCAGGGTGCAGGTGCCCGGGGAGTGCTGCGAGAAGTGGGTGTGTGAACCCCAGGTGGAGGCCAGCGCCCTGGGGGGCTTTGCCATGGCTGGTGAGTAGAGCACCCTAGACCCAGAGGAACACATCACAGTTCCCCCACCCCCCCCATTCACAAATCGACTTCAAACCCCTAATTGGAGACCTCACTCGCTTCACAGCATGCTAGACGAGATAAAGGACTTAATTTACCTGTGAGGGCTAAACACACCTAGCATACCCTGTCTGAACACCTAAGTCAGATCCACTCTGGTCTAAAAGTGTTTAGGCCAGAGTGGTAACTGACACCGTAAGTCTCTGTTCCCTCAGTATGTTCCCTTGCAAAACATATGTTTTTATCCTAAACATAATTTGTATTTTCAATGCTCTCTCTGCGAGCAGCCTTCCGCCTGGAGGAGACGGTGAGCTTTGACGCCTGGGACCCCAGCCTGAACTGCATCGAGCAGACCACCGAGTGGGAGGCCTGCTCCCGGGCCTGCGGCATAGGCGGGTCCACCAGAGTGACCAATAAGAACAGCCGCTGTGAGATGGTGAAGCAGAGCCGACTGTGCATGGTCAAACCCTGCCAAGGCCAGCAGCCCCAGAGCCAGCTCACGCCCATTGCCCCCAAGGTATCATCATTCTGCCGGTTATTTATTCTGATCTATTATTATTAATGCTGATTTAAGGTCTGGCTTAGATCAGGTGGTAGAGCAGTTGTCTTGTAACCGAAAGGTTGCTAGTTCGATCCCCAGCTCCTCCTAGCTGAGTGTTGATGTGTCCCTGAGCATGACACTTAACCCTAACTGCTTTTGACGAGCTGGCTGTTGCCTTGCATGGTTGCCGTCGGTGTGTCAATGTGTGTATTAACCGATGTAAGTCGCTTTGGATAAAAGCGTCTGCTAAATGCCCTAAATGTAAATGTAATGTCTCCATTATTTTTATGGAAAATGCCGTTTATACAAGGTTTGAGACTCAAGGTGTTTTTTTGTGTCATTGGTACAATATGCTAATTCATTTGTTTGATTATATTGAATTAAACGCATTCTGTCTTGTAGATGCTAACTCTACAGAAATTGTCATGTTTTTACAGCGAGCCACACTATTTTCTCCACAGTTAAACTGGAGCTAGCTTGCCATTACAAATCTTGTACCGTTTATTTTCCGAGATACAAATCATTATCCATTAGATTAAAAAGCTTTGATTTATCTACAACATCATCTAACCAGCTCTCCCTTCTGTCCGTGGTGTCCCCCAGAGAGGCAGCAAGTGCCAGAGGATGGTGAAGAGCGTCCAGCCCGTTCACCTCACCTACAGGAACTGCAGAAGCGTGCAGGCCTACAAGCCGCGTTACTGCGGCACCTGCAGTGACGGCCGTTGCTGCACGCCCCACGCCACCAAGACAGCCCTGGTGGAGTTCCGCTGCTCCAACGGCAGAACGTCCAAGAGGCCCGTCATGGTGATCCAGAGCTGTGCCTGTCATCGCCACTGTCCCAGCGAGAACGGCATATGGCAGGCTTCTGACCGGGGCTACAGCGGAATGAGGGTCTAGGGGGGCCTCGGTCTCACCACCCAGGTCCCATGGTGTAGCCTGTTCCCCCTCAAAATGTCCCGGTCTGGTACCAGGTTCATGTTTCCGTATTGTATCCCCTGAAAAGGGACTGGCTGCGAGTAAAGTTCAAGTCTTTATGTTAATGCTAGTAACGCTGTGTGTATATCAGATTTAGGGCATTGGGATAAAGGGGAATGTTCCACTTTAATCAAAAACAAAAGTGAAGAAAAGTCTTATTGAACAAGTTACCACTAACAGCCAAGAACAGTTAGCAGATATGTTGGGTCACTTGCCATACAAATTGTGCTAGACCCTGGTTAGAAAAGTTTGACTTTTTCAAAACCCATTTGGTTATACCCCAGTGAGTCTAATCTACATGTCATGCAATGCATTGAATACCTACAGATCTGTATGTATCATACATCTCTTTGGGTCTTTAGACGGAATTGTTTTGCACTCAAGTGTATAGCCACAGGGAAAAGGACAGCTATAGGACCAGGACAGCAAGTCCTATAGATAGAAGGATGTATGATTTATACACCGACATGACTGACATGACAGACTCATGGTTGCATTCAGTCTGAGACCCCTCTCACGAGGTTTTGATAGTAGATAATAGTTGCATACTGTCCTGGAATGACGCAATGGTTGTCAAATATAATAGTAGCACTTATATTATCTTATACAGGTTGGTGCTCTCTTTTCTTTAGCAGACAACCTCAGAAAGAGATGGTCAAGGGTTAAGAGGTCAAAGGCACACAGCTTTGGTTTGCTGAGGCTGATCAGTTCATGTGAAGACGGAGATCAACCGCGTGGTGCAGAGTGGATTCAAAAGTGCCGCCATGCTTGCCTCTGTCCTGGGATACCTGCGCATGGGAGCATCTCAGTTGAGTTTCAAAGATGCATGTCTAAACACTAGCTGAAGATAAAGAGTTCTCTGTCAACCCACTGAGTTTAGGGCTATAGCTATTTTGAACTTTGGCCTATCTCTGAATGGGTGAGGTCATTCTTGTGCCTGTGTGTAATATTTCACGACTCTCTGAAATTGTGCCATGTGATGCTTACTGCATCGCATTTACACAATATTAAATTCTATATGATCATACATTTTGATAGGACATATATTTTTTAAAGGATTTATGTTGGAGAAAGACTGAGATTGGTTTAAGACAAGACAAGAGTTTTCAAGACTTGCTGTATAATAAAGTGTGTATCAAATACACAATGTTTGTTTTGTATGTATAGGCGTTGTATATATTTGTTGTTGTGCTTAATATGTGATGATTTTAACATTGCTAAAATATTTAAAAAATAAAATGAATTTTCAAACTGAGATTTTTGCTGTGCAATCAATCATCATTGTTTCACCAATTTAAACTCAGGCTCAACATGCTAGCTACAGGTTCCCTTTGTCAGCTCTGTTTTAAAGGCGGGCAATAAGGTGAAACCAGCCAGAAAAATGTCATCCCAGGCCTCCAGGCCTCCCTCCAAAGCCAGTCACCCAAAACATGACCAGCTGGCCAGCTTTAGCAAATGGACTGCTTAGCCTTGTGGAAGACACACAGGCAGGCTGTGCACAGATAGGGTTAGGTAGACAGACAGGCCATTCAATAACTTATATCGGGTGAATTAAATAATTAGATAGTCTTATTACAGGCCTGTGGAGGCCTGAGATACCCGTTTTGTTTTTTTTGTCACTTCAATTGATTTATGATTGCTGGCAGGATGTGAAGAGAAATTAAAAAGTATATGACAAAAACCTTAGATAAGAAATTGCCTACCCTGCAGTAAAAGCTGGAGATGGGAGCGCGCTGTGACATTAAATGCACATTTAATATTCAAAGACTAGACCTGATTAAAAATTCCATCACAGCAAGTCAGAAAGGATGACAAACTTCCATCCACTTCTTTCCCTTTGCTGTGCTTTGCTGTGTGAACATGTTTTAGCAGAGTGGCAGTGGTCCACGATGTTTCCTCCTCTCCTTATACACCCAGGAGAGGTCAGAACCTACAGATGTCTCTATGTGGACTTTACAACTCTAAGCAAGGGGAAACGACTGTCACAGCAGAGCTACTATGTGTATGGGAATGGACATCTGTGTGTTTGGAGAATAGGTTTTACCTGATTTCTCAAGCATCACACACACACACACACACACACACACACACACACACACACACACACACACACACACACACACACACACACACACACACACACACACACACACACACACACACACACACACACACACACACACACACACACACACACACACACACACACACACACACACACACATCTGGTATTGCATACATAGTTAAACAATCCTGTATGGAGGACCGTTGCTAGGTGTTCTCTTATTGTCCATTGTTCTCAGTTTGGGTCAGGGTGTTTATGTTTGAACAGTTCTTTGGGACTACCTCAACCTTTGTTCCTGAACTCTGCAGAGGAGGTCACAGTGGAAAAAGCTAAGAAATACCTTCATAAATTCCCCGTAGAATAATTTCTACCTCCAGAGATAGCTCTACGGTGGAGAACTATACATCACTCCATTAGACCAAATCAGCAGGAGGAAGGACCTGCACCATCTTGCCAGCAGCTGAGTGGTTTGGATGTTGTTTCCTCTGTGAGCTGTTGCATTGATATGAGAGCTATACTTTGAGTGCATTTGAAATACCATAGCTATTCGTCAGCTATTAACGAGGGAAATGTGGCTCCAGTTTTATGAATGTCAGATAAGTAGGCTATACAATATCACAATCTGTTGAAATAACAGAAGATTAACAATCAGAGAGATTAATAAATCAAAAGGCATGCACTTCAGAAAGGCATGTGTTGACTATTTTATTTAACAACCATATGTCTGATGCAAGTCCCAATAGTGCATCCCATACATAATACTGATATTGGGAACACAGTCATCTGTGATACCTGACTGGACTTTTTACCCATGGCTGTATGTACTGATATGGGAGAATGTCTCTCTGGTCCCAAAAGACCAATACAGCCATTAACTGACAAGGCTTCAGCCCCACTCCTAAACCTCTCCTTCTTCCATCCTGATATACTTCTCCAAAAACGACGTTCCCTTTATCCCCGCTTACCTCTTCTACTTAACCAAACATAGCTGTTAAATTGCTTTTGCTTTTCCAACCCAGAGGGTGGTTATTACCTACTTGTTAAAAATAAATGAAGCCTAATGTTCCGTGGGGTCTAATGTAATCCCTTGCAGAAATCAGTCTGGATTGAGTTGAACATGAGAGGCTTTAGTGCCATCTAGCGGTGTCGTTTATTCAAACAAAATAACCAGTAGAAACAAAAAATACTCGTAGATATTTTTATTTTATTATTATTTAATTAAAAAATGTCAAGATTTCATATTACGGCTGTTTTGGTAATATGGTTAAGAATAATATGTTTTCCAAAATAAAATAATTTAGATTTCGCGCGGGAGGTCAAAGGTTACAAACAAAATGGCCGAACACGATCCCAGTGCAATCATTTTGTTGTGAGTAAGCCGACTATCAAGTTCTATTTCAGTGTTTTGACGATGCTGCAGCAGCGTTTGCAATATTCTACTGTATTAAACTATACAACAGTTGCCGTTAGTAATTGCGCTTGAATTGCTTTTGGAAGAACGTCGTTGTAATTCCGGCAGATGGATTGCATTCAACTGTGAGATACATGCAGAAGCAAAAGCACTAGGCACTCTTTCTGCCAACATAAGCTCAGCTACATTGTCGGAACCATCGTTTTATATGAAAATAATACATCGTATGGATTACAGGTCAACACATTGTAGCGCAGTTGTTCTTCTTGTCTGATCGCTGATGTCTGATGAGTTTCAATAGGAATTTGAAAGTGCTGAACTTTGTATGTAACCAGCTGAGCTGCGTCCCGATGTAAACACCCACCACGGACCCACACATCCCTCCTGTAGCCCCGGTATGTTTGGACTCCAACCCCGCCACATCAAGCGAAGATGAACAAGAAGAAGGATAAAGGATTCGAGAGCCCGCGTCCTTTTAAATTATAAGTATTTATTTGTACTGTTTTGAAAGCAGAATTGAATTGATCCTTACAAGCACATGGATGTTAATAAGTGACAGACCTTGCAAATCATTCGTTTTATATAGAGCTACCGGATTGCAATGCGGTTGATGATAAACTATAGCCTTACTATGCGTTATGTATGTGTGTATTGACATTATATATTTCTGTCTTTACGACGCACCAGGTGGTTTGCATCAACAACATCAATTTCCAGAGGAAGTCTGTTATTGTAAGTACACAGCCGGTAGCAATAACACATTTGTTACTCTATGCAACTATAACAGTAGCAATAATAAGACTTTGTGAAGAATGCGATTGATGACATTGGTTTGCCAGAATATTCCAATTATATATTTCCATTGCAAACAATTGATGTTGAAGCATGTTACTTATTGAAAATGTGTACTGATAACAGTGTAATTATGGTTCTGATGCAGCTAAAGATATCTTTTAGAAGAATGTAGACGTGCATGTAGTCTTCTGAATGTAGTCAATTTAATATACCATGGTTGAAACCCTCCTTCATTGCAGTGCTGCAACAGCCTTACAAATAGCTAGTGTTATAAACATTTATATTCCTCCTCTTCCCTGTGTACCTGTTCTAAGCTCCATCCCTTCATTCCCTGGTCCCCTCTGATAGGGTTATGTGGAGCTTACCATATTCCCCACGGTGGTCAACCTGAACAGGATCAAGCTCAACAGTAAACAATGTCGAATCTATCGAGTCCGAGTCAACGAACTCGAGGCGCCGTTCATCTACAACGATCCGACCCTCGAGGTCTGCCACCATGAGTCCAAGCAGTAAGTGACGTCAAATAAACCACACATTTCATTGTTAATAAAAAATCTAATATAAAATGCAAGGCTTCTGCAATAACCTTGTTTTACTGACGGCTGCTCAGACCTGCTTTCATGATCAGCATTCGGCTAGAATTTTAATGTTGACCAATTATTCCTTCTATGTTTACCATGTACATCTGATGTCGACAACAACACATGTTTTAAGATAATCGGGATTGCTGCTGTAAGTGTTTTTAAAAATGTGTGTGTGTGTGTGTGTGTGTGTGTGTGTGTGTGTGTGTGTGTGTGTGTGTGTGTGTGTGTGTGTGTGTGTGTGTGTGTGTGTGTGTGTGTGTGTGTGTGTGTTTAGGAGGAACCTGAACTATTTCTCCAGTGCCTACACGGCAGCGGTGAGTGCGGTGGACCCTGACGCCGGGCACGGGGAGCTGGTCATCAAGGTTCCCTCGGAGCTCTGGAAACAAGGAGACGGTAACATTTACATTCATGGCATTTAGCAGACGCTTTTATCCAAAGCGACTTACATCGATTAATACACACACTGACACACCGAAGGCAGAGTCAACCAAGCAAGGCGACAGCCAGCTCGTCAGGAGCAGTTAGGGTTAAGTGTCTTGCTCAGGGACACACCAACACTCAGCTAGGAGGAGCTGGGGATTGAACTAGCAACCTTTAGGTTACAAGACAACTGCTCTACCTCCTGAGCGAAGCCGACCCTCACCGAGTTTTGAACCAAGATTTGAAAAAACACATTTTGTGACTCCAGCCATAGAGATGCATACGGAAGAACATCTATTCAATGGAGCTGTAGTTGAGAAAGCTCAATTAGGCTGACGGCACGCTTCAAAGACGTGCCTTTCACTAGAGTCAATGAGACACTGAGACAGATAAAGAGTGTTATTGTAAGCCATATCGTTTGATGTTATTTGGATCTTTACAAACTTTGAAAGTTTGTTAATGGTTTCCGCTCATCTCACACCTGAGTCCTGATTATTTCCCTCTCCCCAGAGCTAAAGGTGTTGAAGGTGTACATCGAGTTCTCTCTGGACCAGCCCAAAGGGGGGCTTCACTTTGTGGTGCCCGATGTCGAGGGCAGCATGGCGGAGAGGGGGGCTCATGTCTTCTCCTTCGGATACCAGAACTCTACTAGGTCAGACAAACTAAGTGGTGTATTCATAATATATATCTAAAGAAATGTACAACTACGATTTTTGACAGTATTGTAACTATGGTAAATTGCTGTTTTATTCATGCAGTGTGGTTTCAAATAATTGCAACAGCATGCTGTTAAATCAATACATTATCATTTATTCTTTCTCTTTCAAAATGCTTTATTTTATAAATGAGTCATGGATATGCGTATGGCGCAACACTCCTGCGATTTAGGCATGCAGGAATCCCTGAAAGCCTGCTGCCCCCATGGGACCTCCGCGCCCCCTGAAGGCCGCTTCTTCATCAGCTTGACTCTCACCCCTCCCTGCCAAAAAGGTTCTGGTTCCCGTGTGTGGACTCCTACTCTGAGCTGTGCACGTGGAAGCTGGACATCACCGTGGACGCCGCCATGGTGGCGGTGTCCTGCGGCGACCTTGTGGAGACCATCTACACCCACGACATGCGCAAGAAGACCTTCAGCTACGTCCTCCCCATCCCCACCGCCGCCCCCAACATCTCCCTGGCCGTGGGGCCCTTCGAGATCCTCGTGGACCCCTACATGCATGAGGTGGGTGTGACGGTCCCCCGTTGTAATCCAAATGGCCAGAAGGTGTCAGTGTCTACCAAGTAGTTTTTTGGAAAGTGGCAAAAAAAAGAGTTGAGATGAAGGTAACATTGTGGTTGATGTGTTTCATTAGTTAGAAACCTACTGGAAATAATGTAAAGTTGAACAGATCAATGTTTTTAGTAGAATTGTCAAGCAGTCGCATAATAGCCCCTCTTACAACATCAAAAGAGAGAGCATTTTTTTCTCATTTAGTTTGTTGTGGTTGGATAAAGGACAGCGATTATTGTGATTCAGTGAAGAGTAGAACAAGGTCTCCAATGATTTACAGGCTGAAGTTCTAGAAGAGTTTGCGTTTCCTCGCACGTAAGCGAGGTATAGCTGCAATCCGAACACTAGGACCCACCTTTATGTTTCATTTCATCCAAATTTAGGTTTGGCGGTCCGTAGGTCACACGCAACCAACAACACAGGAATTCTTTTAGATTTTCGAGATACAGCTAGTGTTGGATCCCTGCTCTAAAGGCGCGCTCACCCTCTCCCCGTCCCTCTCCGCAGGTGACCCACTTCTGTCTGCCCCAGCTGCTGCCTCTGCTCAAGCACTCCATGTCCTTCCTGCACGAGATCTTTGAGTTCTACGAGGAGATCCTGACCTGCCGCTACCCGTACTCCTGCTTCAAGACGGTCTTCGTGGACGAGGCCTACGTGCAGGTGTCTGCCTACGCCTCCATGGGCATCTTCAGGTAGGCCGGGGGGGGGGGGGGGGGGGCACATGGGGGTCAACCGGGGTTAAAGAGGGGTCTTTTGTCTTGCGGTCGATTCAAACTATCAATGTTGTATCTAAGTTTATTTTTAGAACGATTTAAATCAAGATGATATGTTGATTTTGTGTTATTTAATATTATTCTGTCACTTTCCAGATAAAATGGTAACCTCAACACATACTGTCAAGCCAGTGTAGAAACCTAGGCACTGTGTGCGGCCCAGAGATTTGACAGATTGACGAGTTAATACCTTCTCCCTGTTATTAAAGATGACTCAAGATCGATTTCCAACGTCTCAGTTTCCCGTCTTTCTACTCCCCCCCCCTCACTCGTTCTTCCTTCCCCACACCCATCAATCTCCCCCTATTCCCACTCCTCTTCCCACAACGGTCCAAATGTCATCTCCCTCCTATCATTATAACCATGGATCCCTCTTGCCTGTGTTGGGTACCCTTGGTCCTGGGCCCATGTCTGACTCGTGTGTTTCGTCTCTCTGGGCCAACAGCACCAACATGCTCCACAGTGCCATGATCATCGACCAGACCCCCCAGACGCGCAGCTGCCTGGCCCAGGCCCTGGCCCAGCAGTTCTTTGGCTGCTTCATCTCCCGCATGTCCTGGTGAGTCCCATGCGTCGTGGCCCGCAGTGGCGTTCGTGATGTAGGAAATTGGATGTGATTGTCACGTCGTATGACGTCTTTGGATGCACGCCTTCGAGGGTCAAATGCACAAAAGGACAACTGATGTCACCATTGATACAATACTTGATTCAAATCCAAGCAAAGTATTAACCTCCTAGAAAATATAAGCCATTTAGTGGAAGCTTTTGTACAAAACATCTGACAAAGTGCATGCATGCCTGGCATGGGGGGAAATCAAACCCCTAACCCCGGCAGTGGCAAGGCAGTGCTCTTCCAGTTGAGCTAGGCAAGACACTTCAACATAGACAAGGCACACGATCATGTCTCACTTAGCCGCTGTACGTCTATGTTACGTGCACGTTTTGGTGACAGACCGCATCCTATTCTCACGGAGGCTTCACCAGCCCTTCCTTTCGCTGCGACTCCCGACATAAAGTTCTCCCTTCACTAGACCCTCTGTCTTCGTAGTGCAAAGTGCAAACGTGTGTGAGCTGTGAATGTCAACAGCGGTTCCTCTCCTCGCTGCAGTGGAAAGCATTGTGGGAACCCTATCCCCTCTTAGACAGCTGGTGATGAGAGATTTATGACAGCCAGGCGGCTAACCAACTAGGGGAGTCAGATGTTGACGCCAGCATTGGCCTGGCTGAACACGTATGTACATATGTGTGTGTGTGTGTGCGTGTGCGTGGGAGTGTGTGCGTGAGACACGTGAGCATGTCCCTCGACACCCTTCTGATCCCGCCTCCAGTCTTCAGAGAAATGTTTGAGCATCAAAGACCGGAGTCTGGAAATTCTTTGCCCACCCCCAAACAATGGGGCTTTTGTCTCCCCCTCTCCTGGCCTGGTGCCCCCTCATTTCCTCCCAGCTCCTCCTCTTCAGAGTCAGTACCTTCTGTTTGCCTCCGCTTCCTCTCCCAGGCCCTAAACTTTTAAGGACCGTTGTATCAAGTTGGACCATGTGGCTAGCATCTCGTCAGAGGTTTTTCACAGTCGCGACTGGCGTGGGTCGAGAGACTTTGCTTTTTTTTGGGGAGATGGAGAGAGGGTGCTTTTGTTTTATCTTGGCAGAGAGATGGGCCCGTGTGGTGGCCATGTTGTCCTGTTAAAGGAACAGGGCTAGGGTTACATCTCTCTTGAAACATTGGACCCAAACGGCAGAAACATAATCATAACCACGCTCTGTCATTGTTCCTCTAAACCAGTTTTATGACTGCTGTTTATTTAATGTCCGGTACTGTCAAAATCATCTGTCGCGGCCTGGCGACTGGAGAGTACTGTTGTATCTTTTGGCGGAAAAAACCTTCCGTCTCACAGCTCATTGTCCATTTGCTCATTCTTCCGTCAAATCTGTTGCCATGTCGTTTTTAACAAATCCTTTTTTTCGGAAATAATTGTTATTATTTGAGAAACCTACAGTGTAGCCAAATGGCGTTTTCGTTCTATGGTGCCTAAGTTGTTTTGCTAAAAGCCTGAAATCCCAGAACAAAAAAATTGACAGCAGCCTTGTTGAGACATGACCGCACACGAATGCAGACACAAGACTTATCTCCCCCGTGTGCACCTAGAGGTCCTTACACCTTAGATACTATTAATTTAAACACACGTTATGCACTTATGCGTGTTTTGAGAGACCCCTGGAGTGAGTGAGCGTGTGAAACCCCTAGCGCGGTCTGCTACCAATTAATAGACGACGGTGGGTTCAATCCGGGACCCGTAATCAAATGCAGCCTCGCTTTGCATTATGCTTCCCGCCTCAAACGCCTTTTTTTTTTTAAACGTCCACATGAATCACGTTGTAACAGTTCCTTGTACAGAGCGGACGGAGTCAGGGTTGTGCCTGGCAAAAAGACGGTTTTAACCGTAGAAAAGAATGACAATGTGCCAGTGAATCACGTCAGCGCGTCACAGCGGTAGCACAGCGGAGTGCGGCTTTGGTTGCTGCAGCGATGGTCCGTGCAAAAGCTCCCGCGCACACTGGCCTTCCCTTCCACTGCAGGACCAAAAGCAGGCCCATAAATACACGCTCCCTGGCAGGGCTGATTGTGAGCAGGTGCCCGCAATCAGACCCAATAGACCCGGCAGATCCCGGCAGATCCGGTGTGCTCCAAACATGACCCCCCCACCACCCCCCACACACACACACACACACACACACACACACACACACACACACACACCACACACAACACACACACACACACACACACACACACACACACACACACACACACACACACACACACACACACACACACACACACATTTAATCCCGTCATTGAGAAACTGCAACCCAACAAAAAAAGTTGGATTTCTTTTCTCCCAAACTTACATTTGGAAGTCCAAGCGTGGTTCTTGGCTCTTTCACACCCCCGCCGGTGAGGTCACCGACCGGCAAGGGCCGTAAAACCCTGCGGCCGGACGACTTGACAAGACCCCCAAAGTCCCCGCCGGTTCCCGGGTGCCAAGCATCATTCATAACGTCATCCTGGAGCGGAGCTCTCGGCGGACCCCCGCGCATGGCACAGAGCCGTCGGAATGAGGAGCTCGCCTCAGCCTCCGGACCTCCGCTCACAGGGGCAGCCCGTGAACTCATCCCTGCTCACGGAGCCAGCCCGAGGCTGGATCCAATTCAAGCCGGGGTACTGGAAACCACCGAGGAGGTTGAGGGGTGCATATTGTTTCTCGGAGGCTTTTAACAAGCCAATAAATCCGCCCCTGATAAAAGACTTGTGTTGGGTTGCCACGTCGCGTTTCTTCAACGCAAAGTGGCCTACGGGATGAACTCCCGTTGAAGCCACTCCGAACGGCTCACCTTCCAGGCGATGGGGACGACAGGACCCGCCGTGAAGACGCAGGAACATTGCTGAACAAGTTGTTCTCCCCCTGCCCCTGCACCATGCTTCTGATTATCTCTTCCTTTGTTTCGCTCTATGATGACGATAAGTTCTTCCTTTGTCTCTTGTGGTGTTTCATGGCATGTTGTGAAAACTATTTTAATTTGTTTTCTCCAAAGAAAATAACATTGACTGTGTTTTAAAGTGTTGATTAGTCAAAATGTATGTTAATGGATCAACTGGAGGTAGAGCGGGTTGACTAGTAACCGGAAGGTTGCTAGTTCGATACCCGGTGATACCCTTGATACCCTCCTAGCTGAGTGTCGAGGTGACCCCAAGCCTTGCATGGTTGACTCCGCCGTTGGTGTTTTGAATGGGTGTATGAACAGTTGTAAGTCGCTTTGGATAAAAGTAAACGCCAATGTTAATACACACTTTCGTAAGCATTGCAAATGATTCATCGGCAAGTGAACGCTGTTGCCCCCGGTTATGTGCAGGGCCGATGAGTGGGTACTCAAAGGAATCTCCGGCTACATTTACGGGCCTGTACCTCAAGAAGACCTTCGGGGTCAACGCGTACCGACACTGGATCAAAGAGGTACACCTGAGGAACAGGACACTAGTCCTGATAGTGAACATCAACACCAAAAAGCCTTCGCTGGTATTGGCAGTAGACTGTCCTGTTTTTCCTTGGTGTATATTATGTTTATCCTGTTGTTTTATGATGCGCTTTACAGCTGCTTCGTGTGTTTTAATCTCCGCTATCCCGGTTGTTTCCTCAGGAGCTGGATAAGATCGTGGAGTACGAGCTGAAGATGGGGGGAGTCCTGCTGCACCCGACCTATAGTGGGGGAAAGGAGAAAGACAAGTAAGAGTCGAACAGAGTGGTGTACTGTAGCTGTGTTGAGAGTTAATAGTCAGTTGGCCTTGTTAATAGTTACTAGTCATTTAGCTGTGTTGACGATTAATATAGTTGTTAAGCTGTCTTGACAATTAAGTCATTTTGATGTCTTGAGAGAAAATATAGTCAATGAATTGGGTTGGAAGTTAATAGTAATTTAGCTGATAAGAGGAAATAGTCATTTGGCTGTGTTGACATTTAATATTAATTTAGCCCTGTTGAGAGTTCAAATATTAATTTAGCTGTTTTAACAGTTAATAGGACATTTGCTGTGTGGAGGGGAGATATAGTTATTTAAGAAGTGGAATGGTAATTTATCTGTGTGCAGAGGAAATCCAGAGCAAGGTCAAACAACACAACGGCAGACCTCAAACATTGGCTTGTTCTGTCAGTGGGAGACTAATTACAACCGAAGTAACAGAATTCTGTGTGCGCTGGATTCGTGCCCCCCAAAACACAAGCCCAATTTGCTGTTTATGTCTTTGACTTTGGGTTCATATTGGTTTTCTTTTAGATTTCTCAGATTACACCAGCTAGGTTGCAGTCTTTTTTATTGTATGAACCGATCACTTGTACAGTTTATGTTAAACAACCAGTCCCAGACTAATCCAAGATCCACTAATATCCAACGTAGGGTGTGTGTGTGTGTGTGTGTGTGTGTGTGTGTGTGTGTGTGTGTGTGTGTGTGTGTGTGTGTGTGTGTGTGTGTGTGTGTGTGTGTGTGTGTGTGTGTGTGTGTGTGTGTGTGTTACTAATGGCGCATTTCCACTAGCTCGGCTCGGCTCGGCGCGCTATTTGCGTGTTTCCACTAGCACGCAGTACCTGCAACCGGGTACATTTTTGGTATCACCTCAGCCCTGGTTCCAAGCGAGCCGAAGCGTTACTAAAACGTGACGTCAGCCGACTGCCTTCCACTGATTGGCCGATGAGTGTCGTCACTGGAAGCGTCATAACCGCGCGACTTTTCAATAGTGTTTTGTCTCGCGGCCCGGAGTCTTCTCTGGCTCTCTTCTCTTGCCTTCTGTGCGACAAAAAGCCACAGGGTGAGCACTGAGCAGCAACACGATCGCCTCCATGTCCTCCATGCTGTCCTCCTCTGATGATGTTGTTGTTGTTGTTCTGGTCTTCCGGATTTGTACGTTGCTCGGCGCCGTGTAAATGACGTCACAGTGGTTTTGCGCAGCCGTGTTATGACGACCCCGCCCACGTCGAGGAGGCACCAGTTGTAATGGAAACACAACCAAGCCGAGCCGTGCCGAGCCGTATCGAGCCGAGCCGTGCTAGTGGAAATGCGCCATAAGGGACCTAGGCTACCAAGTACCAATGCAAGCTAGTAGTGTTTATTTTTGGCAGCTTGGGGCATGACCACAACCGTGATATCAGGGGGTTAAGGCTGGCTGGGCTCTCCAGCAGAAAATCGAAACAATTAGCAAAGTTCTGCTCCATATCAGCAGTGATAGGCAGTGTGGCGCAGGAGATGTTTTTTGTTCCCTTGAACAAAGACCTATCTTATCTGAAATATTTGAATCCTGTCTCTTCTAATGTGATTAGTGGATTCAAATAAAGAATTAAGTGTGTGTGTGTGTGTGTGTGTGTGTGTGTGTGTGTGTGTGTGTGTGTGTGTGTGTGTGTGTGTGTGTGTGGTGTGTGTGTGTGTGTGTGTCGTGCGTGCTGTGCGTGTGTGTGTGTGTGTGTTGGTCTTATTATTGTTAAAACATTATAATTATTTATGTCTGACACTGGGGCCATAAATTGTTTGAAGGATGTCATTCTGGGCACCCTAACAGAAAGTCAGGGATCCCCTCCAAAGCCACAGCGTTGGTTTGTGCTTTGGGAGCCCTCTGGCTCCAGAAAGAACCGCTCGGGGTTTGAAGAGCGGTTCATGTCTGCATGTGCTCGGTGGAAGGGTAGGGAGAGGAGAGGCCACACACAAAGCAATGCCTCACTGATCACGCCAGCCACTGTGCGTGTGTGTGTGCGTGCGTGGTGTGCGTGTGTGTGCGTGCGCGTGCGCTAGGTTGATAGTAAGGTCAGAGAAATAACAGAAAAAATATTGTATATATTGTAATCCTTATTGTATTTATTACCTTTAAATTCTACCTGAACAGCTGAAAGTGGAAAGAGAGAGAAATGCCTATGCACGTCATATTTACGTGACCAAATAATCCCATCTCCATGATATGGTATTATTTTATAGATATATACGCAATAAAAATCCTGCTATTGAGTTAAGCTTTTCAGAAAGCAGGTCAAATGCACCATTGATTTTACACATTGAAAGGGTTAATTATTTAACCCTGTACCTCCTTCTTCAAATTATAGACGTTCTGCTCTGCTATTGCAGATCCCTAATAATTTAACCAGTTTAATTAATGAGTTAATTTATTCGTTTATGGTTGTGGAGGAGCTACAAATGAAGTAGCATAAAGGGACCTCTTCAAGGCACACATTGGGAAACGCTGATGCTTATAATACCGCCGGCCACAGACCGCCTGTAACAGTCCTGGTCGTTCCTCTCCCTTCAGCCCCACCCCACATCTCCACTTCTCCACCAAGCACCCCCACACGCTGTCCTGGGAGTACTACCAGATGTTCCAGTGCAAGGCTCACCTGGTGATGCGACTTATCGAGAACCGCATCAGCATGGAGTTCATGTTACAGGTGAGCCCCTCCCTGGTGCTTTCACGTTCCAGGGCTGCGGATGTCTCAACCACCCTAGCCATGTGTCGATGATTCACTCCCATAACACAACGGGTAACGTGTGCATTTGCTCTTTCGCAACTTTAAAACTATCATTTTAAAGTTATGATGTGAATATTATATAGCTAGAGGCGATGACAAAAACGAGCGTCAACTGCAAACAAAGCTGTGTACAGGATTGTTGGAGCAATGATCAATGGCCCTGCTTCGTATCCTAACTCTTTATTTCGGCTTGGCAGGTGTTCAACAAGCTTCTCAGCCTGGCCAGCACGGCCTCGTCTCAGAAGTACCAGAGCCACATGTGGAGTCAGATGCTGGTGTCCACGCACGGCTTCCTCAAGTCCATCTCCAACGTCTCTGGGAAAGACATCGGGCCCCTCATCAAGCAATGGGTGTATCCTTCCCATCTTGAGATTGTTTTTTTTTTTAGAACGTCTTAATAGGTCTGGGTAAACATATCGATTCATCAATGCACTGCAATTTATTTGTTCTCGATTCAATTTTGATTCTGATTTTTTTTTTATAAATCGATTATTTCCATTCCACTTCCAAAAAAAACCCCCCCCAAAAAAAACATACTGCGTAATTGTAATCTAGAAGCGAGTATGCCTAAATGTACATGCCCTTTTTCATTTGTCCATGTTATGATTATTACTTTTATGCTGCAGGTTTAGCTCAGGAAGTTAAAGCACAATGAAATGGTTACGTCATTTTGAAATGTTTAATTCTAAATAATAGTTAGGTATTTTTGCCATCTGCACGTATTATTGAATCGATATCGAAGCAATTAGATCAATATCAAATCGAAGTGAATTGAATTGTGAGGTACCTGGCGATACCCAGCCCTACGTCCTAATGTCGTACGACTTTTCGTCTCCCTGAAAGATTTTACCTGAAGGATTTCAGCAACATGCGCCGTACGGAGGGGAATATACCAAGTGTGGTTTTCTCTGGGTCGCTCTGTTTATGTGAGGCTGTATAGCAAGGAGCTCAGTGTATATATGTTAAGAGTTATCATTTTCTGCGGTGTAATACGTTTGTGACACGTTGAACTAATGTTGCACCTGTGTTGCAAATGAACCAACAGTAAATCCAATCAAAGAAGAGAGCATAGAATCCTTTTTATGTGTGCATCTTGCCATTTTATTCATTAAAACGCTAATCCCTACAATGTGAGTAGATTTGCTTTTCATGAGCCGTGGATGTGTTTGGCCCTAACTGCCCGCGTCACAGAGATCAGAGTTCGGTGGTGAAGTTCTTTGGCAGCTTCGCCTTCAACAGGAAGAGGAACGTGCTGGAGCTGGAGATCAGACAGGACTACATCTCTTCAGGAACGCAGAAATATGTGGTGAGCCACCACATGAAATTACAACTTCTTCCTTGAGTATTTTACATGGTCTTACAGTTTTGTCGACTTAAAAAAATGTACCCGCAAAGCAATTATTTTTATACTGTACATAAAACATTAATGTTTTTTACCTGCCAGTGTACTTGACCTGGCGGCAGGTATTAATGTTGGACCCTGCATAACATTGCTGTGGAGAAAATAACGGAACAGAGAATCAAAAGCATCTCAGCAGAACCTTCTAAAATTAAACAGATTTAATGTTGTATTTGCAAATTTTCATCGGTTCTATACATTTTCAACCAATCACCCCCGTCATTCACGGTGACTGACGTCTCTCTCCTCGTCTTGAACCCCAGGGACCCATCAAGGTGACGGTGCAGGAGCTGGATGGGTCCTTCAACCACACGCTGCAGATCGAGGAGAACAGCCTCAAACACGACATCCCCTGCCACTCAAAGAGCAGACGGTAAGCCCCTTGGAAGTCGCTCTCTCCCTCTGCCTTCAATCATTTATCAGTGGCTCAATCACACCTCAACGGGACAAAGCGGTTATCGTTTATCAAGCTGCTTTTCTCTTTTGACTTTTGCTTTCTCAGCAACAAGAAGAAGAAGATTCCTCTGATGAATGGAGAAGAGGTGGACATGGATCTGTCGGCCATGGAGTAAGACTGAACCTTCTCTCACTGTCTCACCTGCTAGCTCTCTTTTTCACTAGCCATTCCCCAACTTTGAAATAATTGTTATGATAATAATTGGCTAGCTATGTTTCCTTGTACATAATTAGCAACACTCTTGGAAGATCATCATTTTAATGGGACTTTATTTAGCTATTCAACATCTTAATGTTGAATAGCTTTTTTTGCATTTTGTCCATTTATCCAAGACTGAATCAATGTGGTTGCGATTGCTTTTTTTAGGGCATTTTAGCAGACACTTTTATCCAAAGCGACTTACATCGATTAATACACACATTGACACACCGACGACAGAGTCAACCATGCAAGGCGACAGCCAGCTCTTCAGGAGCAGTTAGGGTTAAGCGTCTTGCTCATGGACACATCAACACAGCTAGGAGGAGCTGGGGATTGAACTAGCAACCTTTAGGTTACAAGACAATGCTTTGCCCTCCTTGCTATCTTTATTTATTTAGCGCCACTACGTAAATGGTACACTTTCCACAGTGTACTTCTCACTCAAAGCCAAACTGGTCATTCAAGGACTAGCTTCTTGATTTACATAAATACATTTTTCAACTCTGTGCGATCACCAAATGGCCGGTCGGTTCTAAAAAATGTCCCGCTCTTTCTCGCAGCGCCGACTCGCCGCTGCTCTGGATTCGCATCGACCCGGACATGTCCATCCTCAGGAAGGTGGAGTTTGAGCAGGCGGACTTCATGTGGCAGTACCAGCTCCGCTTCGAGAGGGATGTGGTGGCACAGGTAGGCCCGCTGCTCATCGCCCCCGTCACCGTGTGGATTGTATAATGTGGAGGGCTAGTTGAATATCAGACTGCTCAAATGTTGTCTATAGATACGGATATACATTTTCTGTATTATTGTTTGTAGTTGTTTTTTGCTCTTGTGTAGATCTTGTCACGGTTTTAGTTTCTGCTATTGTCCCCTGGATTCTGTTGTGACCCCCCCCAAACTGAGTCGCTACCGAGAAAATTAGGTTTGAGCCGGTAGGGGCATGACAATGGGTCCCAAGATGTTGAGGACCTAGCAGAAGTAAAAAAAATAAAGAAAAATAAAGAAAGAAAAAGGTAATCGCTGTACTACAGAAATCTTCCTGAAAGGCTAATCAAGGCAAGCAAACTTTATTTATATAGCACTTTTCATATTCGAGGCAAAGACTCAAATCAACAAGGAGAGAGTGGTTGGAAGGGAAAGCCCAATGGATACAATAAACAAATCCAGGGCAGCAGTGACTCTCCCTCCACAGATCCCCCTGTCTTAACATTTTGTCTTTGCGCCCATTCCTCCACCCGCCAAGCTCCCGTCCTCACACACTCTCCCCCTCTGATCCCCCCCCCCCCCCCCCAGGAGGAGGCCATCTCGGCGCTGGAGAAGTTCCCCACGCCGGCCTCCAGGATGGCGCTGACGGACATCCTGGAGACAGAGCAGTGCTTCTACAGGGTCCGCATGCAGGCCTGCTTCTGCCTGGCCAAGGTGAGCACTGCTAAGGGCTGCCCCCCTTCCCTCCAGCTCCAGGGGTCCCCAACTCTGTTTGGGGGGGGGGGGGGGGGCACTGGGACTCCATTTACACAGCGGACACTGTTTCATGGAACCCTTAAAGGTGACATAAGCCAGGAGTGTGATTAGCTGTTACAAGCCGTTTGGAAGATCTGCCTCTTCTGACATCACAAGTGGGCGTGTCCACCTAGATGTGTGCTGGATGGATCAGTCCACCAGCCTACCCAGTGGACTAGCAAACTATCCGTCATACATCTAGGTGCACACGCCCACTTGTGGTGTCAGAAGAGGCTTGTTGTAGTGGCCCATCACAATCACACCCGGTGGTACAATAGGTCACCCTTAACCTCTGACGGTCACATCTGCCTCCGTACAAGTTGATTTAATCCTGATGCACGTTGGGTATTGTCAATGTGCCAGGGAACGTACGCGATGTGTGCGCCACACGAGGGGATGGGGGTCTGTTTGTATATGCAGGAGCTTCTTATGAGACCCTTTTAAACAGTCAAACAACTCATATTAATCAAATATGTGTCATCAAGTAACTGCAGTCTCCCTGATGCATAGCTCGACCCTGATGATTCATTGGGGTACACCACACTCCGCCCAACAGGGCTGAGTTATACACCTGCTGCTGAGCCAGAGAGTAACAGACATGTGACATGAAGGGACTTCTAGCTAATCCATACCTCTAATTGTTCCCCATTCTGGAATTCAGCCATCAAATATCTCAGAGAGGACGAGCTCGCTACTAGGTATGCCGCTAAGGAGAAGGAAGTTGTTTTCTTTCATAAATCCTTCGATTTAATATAGAAAACAAATGTTTACATTCAAATTTCTTTTTTTCTTTTTTTTTTCACGACGTCTTTTTCGTCCCTAAAATAAAAGTCGTCCTGCAGGTATACTAGGAACCCCTCCAACAATGCCTTTTCCGCCCGGTGGCATTCAGTCAACACTCCAGGCCACCCGGCAGAGTGCCTCATTCTTCTAAACCCACACTTGTGTATCCTGAGTCCTCTGCATAATCCTGTTTTCTCACTTCGGCAAAAGGCTATTCCGCGGATTTGGCATATTTGAACCTAAACCCCCATTGGACTTCACCTCCTCTCCAGTTCCAGCTGAACCAATATTTTCATAACGTGTAAAAGTGAACGGAGGTTTTGGATGCCAGTGTTTCGGTTCTTTCATTAGGGCCGCTGATGTTAAGAACCCCTGCCCCCCCCCCCCCCTCCCCATGTTCTTTTGAATTCTGTACGCTCACCATTAATCATAGACTGATGGCTATGCTCTTGCTCACTCCCAATCACGCGTAGTCTCAGATCGAATCACACAGTATGGCCCATAGTGAGCGCTACTCTAAACTGTCAAAAGATTCAGTACACTTGTTTGGGAGGTCATTTGTATCGATTGGTGTGGTGACAAAACCTGACACATGACACATGACACATGCAAACACTGAGGAGATCACAGAAGAAAAAAAAACGCTGATATTCTCCAGGCACACACACACACACACACACGCACGCACGTAGGTCAATAGAAGGAGTACGATAGATTTCTGTTGACCACCGGCGCCTCCTTCCTCCTCGGTTGGTCTGGCCTAATGACAACATCCTCTGCCATTGACCCGGAGACCCATATTACCACATTAACACAAATCCTCCCTCCAATATCCTGTTGGAAACCAAAGAACCACCGGAGACACAACTCTTTGTGCCTTATGCCGCTCGCTCGTGTGCATCGTGAACACTCACTCCAGCGCGCCACACACATTCCCCGTAACGCTTCTGGCATTCTCCAAATGTTGTGTTTTTTTGTTCTGAATGTAGCTATTATATCTCGCCGCATGACTTGTTTTTCCTCTTGTTTTCCCTGTTCTCGTGGTCCATTTCTGCCATTCTGTTGTGTGCGAGTTTGGCTGTTGTCTGGCCGACTGTTGACCCTTTGGTTTTCATTGTTGTTTCTGTGGCTTCGTCTGATTTGTTCCATGTTATTGGAATATATTGTTTTGTGTAAACGGCTTGTTATGCTGCATGTCGCGTTTGCACATCTGTCACCCATTACGCTGTGCCCACCCTGTGGTTGTGGTTAGGGTTAGGGGGGGGTCTCTTACGGTGACCTGCTCAAGTTAGGTTCTCCCTGAAAGCGTGGGTTTTTCACAGTGCTGTCATATTTTTGTTTGAGCGTCTGTATTTGTGATCTGGAATCGATTGTCGCCCAGAATTCTGAAATGTTACCACAAATCTTTTGTGTTGCTTCATATTTTACGCAATAACATTTTGAACGCCAACACACTAAGAAATGTACTAAACTAGCAGGTAGAGAAGTCTGCAATAATCATTCAGACTACTTCTTCAAATGATTGTAATTATGCTTTGCTAAAAACAGCTTTGACCATCATATTGCCCTACTGCCTCCGTCAGAAGTTGTAATGCTGTGTGTAAAAAAAAAAGTAGTGAGCTGTATTAGACTTGACCACATTGCCAGGCCTCTTGCCGGTGAAGTCAGCCCCTGTTCTGTTGTGCTCCGCAGATCGCTAACCTAATGGTGAGCACGTGGCAGGGCCCGCCAGCCATGAAGTCCCTGTTCACCAGGATGTTCTGCTGCAAGAGCTGCCCCAACATCGTGAAGACCAACCACTTCCTCAGCTTCCAGAGCTACTTCCTGCAGAAGGTGGGAGGGACACGCGCTCACTCGCACACTCACTCACTCACTCACCTGCACTCACCTGCACACACCTACACACACCTACACACACACACACACACACACACACACACACACACACACACACACACACACACACACACACACACACACACACACACACACACACACACACACACGGATATTAGCAGACAGATCTGCTAATAGGCTTTTCATTGTAAACCCTGACACAATACAGGCAATCCTACTGTGTGTTAATCCTGGGCTTACAGTATAGCTATCTTCCCATTGCTAACACTAAAGTACAAACTACCAGGTTACGGGGAATATCTTTTTCAGAGATTTTTCGAAAAGTTGATCGGACACAGTGTCAAGAATGTGTTGCCTTTCCCACATTCCTTTCAGCTTTCATATGACAGCGTTTGTTTGGCAAAATCCTAAAGTGTATATATTTCTCACTGCTGTATTCCCTTCACGTGTCGTTGTCTAGACGATGCCTGTTGCCATGGCGCTGCTGAGAGATGTCCACAACCTGTGTCCTAAAGACGTTCTCAACTTCATCCTCGACCTCATCAAGTACAACGACAACAGGAAAAACAAGGTGTGTGTGTTTGTGCGTTAAATGTAACGCTAGCACAGAGACGGAGGTTGACTGAACAACATAGATTCATGACCATGTATCTAAACTGTGTGAATATACACACAGAAACACACACTCTCACTCACTCACTCACTCACTCACTCACTCACTCACTCACTCACTCACTCACTCACTCACTCACTCACTCACTCACTCACTCACTCACTCACTCACTATGCTTATAATATGGCTTAAATAGGGATCCTTTTCAAATCTGCCTCTTGCTCTCATACCCGCTCATTCACCCCCTCTTCGCCCTCCCAGTTTTCCGACAACTACTACCGCGCGGAGCTGATCGAGGCGCTGACCAACTCCCTGACGCCGGCCATCAGCATCAGCAACGAGGTGCGCACGGTGGACAACCTGCATGGGGACGTCAGGCTAATCCTCGAGGAGATCACGCGCTTCCTCAACATGGAGAAGCTGCTGCCCAGCTTCCGCAACACTATCACCGTCAGGTACTAGCGCTGCTGCTGAGCTGACTGTGTGTGTGTGTGTGTGTGTGTGTGTGTGTGTGTGTGTGTGTGTGTGTGTGTGTGTGTGTGTGTGTGTGTGTGTGTGTGTGTGTGTGTGTGTGTGTGTGTGGAGGTAATCATTTGACCCAATGACATGGCCATGCTCTGCGTTGATCTAGGACTAGGTTTCAGTCTTGTTGACCCTTTAGGTCTGTCTCCGTCTTTTGCTTTCGATCGTTTGGTGGTTCTTTTTTTCATTATCTCTCTCTCTCTCTCTCTCTCTCTCTCTCTCTCTCTCTCTCTCTCTCTCTCTCTCTCTCTACACACTCACACACTCACACACTTCTTTACTTCTCTTCACACACTCTCTCTCTCTCTCTCTCTCTCTCTCTCTCACAGCTGTCTGAAAGCCATCCGTCAGCTGCAGAAGAACGGCCACATCCCCAGCGACCCGTCGCTCTTCAAGTCCTACGCCGAGTACGGACACTTTGTGGACGTCCGTGTCGCCGCCCTGGAGGCTGTGATTGACTACACCAGGGGTACGCCCAACCTCTGATACACTCTCTCTCTAACTCTCTGACACACTCTCTATCACACTGCCTCACTCACTCTCTCTCACTCACTCACTCACTCACTCACTCTCTCATGCTCTCACACGAACTCTCTCCCTCTCACTCTCTTACACACACACACACACTAAGGATTAGAGACCAGCATGTCTCGGGGTGAATATCTCTTTGGGACGTGTCCTAGACAGTGGCGATTTCTCTAAGACTGCAAGGGAAGCTCGGCTTCCCCTAAAATGTCAAAAAAGTAAATGGTCAAATATATACTGTGGTGTTAACCTTTCCTTGACTAAAAATGCATTAGAACACGTCCATCTCGATGAAGAATTCGTTCAGAATCAGCTGCTTATCGCAGGTCGACTGACTCGGATGTCCTTCTTCTCATACATTCCCGTAGCGTCAAAGTGCATCACTGGGGCTGCATAGAACAGCTTTTTTTTTAGTGCGTCGAAAGTCAACAGTCATTGGATAACTCTGCGATTATGTCCCTTCCACGGCTGAATGGAGGAGTGGGCTGGCCTGGACGCTGGGCTTCTACGTGATGATTGGACGGTCTGCGTTTTGATTGACAGCGATTCTTAGTCCTCAGTCCCATCGCGGATATTTTGCAAGCGAGTCGAAAGACAAACTGTAACCTATTTCTTGATATTTGCTTGGCGGAATTGCTAGACAATTTTCATCGTACATTTCATACATTTATACACACAATTCCTTGTTTCAGTTGAACAGAATTCCGGCATTTCCTTGTTCGAGTTTAATATCGGTTTGGTAGTTGGCCATCAGTTTGATTCAGGAAGCCTGAGGTCTGAACTTCAAGTCCTGCATTCAGATCAGGACTTGCAGGGTGAGAGGGGAAAGCTGTGTGACTTCTTGGCGTTACTTAAAGACATGGAGTTTTATAAGCTTTATAAACTGTTCTCATCAGTGGCAACAATTGGAGCTACATCTGCAGGTGTTGAAAGGAGCCTCTCCTGTTTAAAGTCCTACAGCCGTAACATAATGGGCCAAGGCCTTGCTCTGCTGGCCATTGAGAGCACAATGGTAAAGTCACTGGAAAAGACTGCTAGTTGGTATGACAGGGTCACGGAGCATTTCCTCGAAAAGGAACAGAGAGCAGAATTTACATATAAATATATATGATGAATATGAGGTAGGCCGAAAATGAGCTCCCCCTCTTTGAAGGGGGAGTGTATCTATGTTCCCCGGGTCCTATGTTCCCCGCTTTGTATGTGACCGGGGTACATACGACCCTGTGAGCAAATCTTAAGGATGGTAGGGGCAAGTACCGCCTTTTTCGCCTCTGCTTCGCCTGTGATTGGTTAGAATGTCTCTCCTCCGATTGGTTCAGGTCCTAGAGAGTGCTTCTGCTTGTGTGGTGTCAGTGTGTGTGCGTTTAGTAACCGCTGTGCTTCCGTCCTTCCAGTGGAGAGGAGCTCGGTGGAGATGGACTGGCTGATGGACATGGTGCACAATGATCCGGTCCACTGGGTCAGGTGGGTCTCATGGGGCTGAACGAAGCCTTTCAATCCGGTCCATCAAGAAGCACGGCTCCCTCCTGCTTCTTCTGCTTCTGCTTCTTCTTCTTCTGCTTCTTCTTCTTCTTCTTCTTCTTCTGCTTCTTCTTCTTCTTCTTCTTCTTCTTCTTCTTCTTCTTCTGCTTCTTCTGCTTCTTCTTCTTCTTCTTCTTCTTCTGCTTCTGCTTCTGCTTCTGCTTCTTCCTCTTCCTCTTCCTCTTCTTCATCATTTTGTGCATCTGCTTCCACACACATCGTTGAACACAAGGTCATAGTTCGTTGTGCAACACTGGGTGATCAATAGTTCACTCATGTTATTGAAGTTAAGATAATATATACAGGGCCTTTACAAGCACTTTCAAACCTTTTTATATTATTATTATTATTAATAATTATTCTCATATTACTATAATATATTTTCCTCAGTTGGCTATATAATGTCTATAAAGGCTTAATAATAAGCAACCTTCCATGACCTCATCTGCCTCAACGCTGACTCAGTCCCTGCTCGTCCAGTTCTCCTTCCCTAACCTCCTCATCCCCTCACCGTCGTCCTTTGGTTTCATTCCCCTCAGGCACAAGATCCTGGGCATGCTGGCGACCAACCCCCCGTTCACCAAGGACACGGACTCGGCGCTCTGCACCGAAGCCCTGGTCGACCAGCTCTGGAAACTCATGAACTCCGGTGAGAGACCCTGACTGGGACGGCACGTCCTCCAGACGCACTAAGAGGAAGACCTCTTCTCGTTGCCTCGCAGAGAAAATATTATTTCACGGTTCCATAAGTATCTGAAGGCTCTTATGTAAATGATGATTCAATTATTCGCGTTTACTGCGAGAACCCCCCCCCTCCGCCAAAAAATGACCGGGCAAGAGAACTGAAGGCGTTCTAGAGTTGATCCGTGCACATTCATCATAAGGTCTAAGTGCTAGGGAAGACGTAAAACGTAGCGTCATATAGTTAATAGGCTCCCTCGGGTCTTCATTAGTGATGGCGGATATTGGCTATTAACTTTGGCGCTGGACTGCTGGACTGATGTCCTGTATATGCACATGCCCGCACGAAAATGTCAGCAGTGTGTCTGCGGACCGGTCTAGCATTGCTCGATTGTATGAAAAGTCCTAATCACAATTATTTTGGTCAATATTGAAATCGCGATTATTCAAACGATTATTTTTTAAAAAACATGATGTATTTATTCAGCATGGCTCTCCCAAAAAACACTTTAGCTGAGAACTCTGAATTGCGCCTTAAAAAAATACACAAAATGGTCAAAAAGAGAATGAAAATTTGATTATATTTGTTTTGTGATCGTTTGATGCTAAAATCGAAATCGCCATTCAATTTCGATTAATCGCCCAGCCCTAGACCAGGCACGCCACCAACGTCCATCGATGGCATAGCGTAAACAGAGCCATCTTTAATTAACGGAATAAGCCCTTTGTATTTTTGGATTGCAAGCTCAACATGTGTAGCCAGGAACAACGCACACTTTCATGGTCCTCCACGCAGTCTGCACCTGCACACAGACCCACGTGGCTCCACCAGAGATAGAATGCGAGTGCAGGGGGCCAGAACACCTGCAGGTGGTGTGCAGCGCGGACATGCAGACTCAATGTATATCCCAACGCCAGCACAGCCAGCCAACACTCACTCTTTAATACAAGGAGAGCATATATATGTATATATATATATATATATATATGTGTGTGTGTGTGTGTGTGTGTATGCGTGTGAACATGCACGTACAAGCGGGCACGGGATTTAATTAGATTCACATGGGGCAGCTGCCATATATCACTTTTTATGACTTGAAAGACTAGAATGTCTTATACAGCAGAGCGCTCTGATATCATTTCGGGGGTGCTCAGTGTTATGGAGAATCTGACCGTAAATGCGCCATAGCTTTGGGCCGTCTTTTCCCTCTTAGACTTGGACCAAAGTTGTGTTTAAGTTTAGTTTTAGAACCAGCCTCTTAAAACAAACCGATACTGTTGGTTTATATTTTTTGAGTGCAACCAGAAATGGGGGGGAAATGACTTTGGATTGATACACGCTACGGGTTTCCATCATGGAACTCTGCACTCAAAAACGACTTAACCGGCATATGTTTCATGGCAAAATTGTTCTCTGTCAATGTTATTCTCAATGGCACTATTCTATTTTTTTCCCATAACACATATACTTTTCTCTACAATGTGGAATAGTGCAGAAGTTAAATAATTGCAGATTGTCATTTTAGTTTCCCCCACAGTCAAGACTATATCCTTCATTATTTATCATATAACGAAACTCTGAAAACCAAGATTTATCTATGAGGTAGTTTACACCTATACGGTCTGGACAGCGTGTCTTCCGTCTGGCCGTGAGGCCGACATTAAGGAGCGTTCTCCAGGTGCTTAAACAATCTCGGGGAGATTTCTTACCTCAACATTCAATAAAACCTATCGGCATCAGTCAAGTGTGAGGCGGTACTAAATCCGGGTCCTGGATCCAAAACGGAACCAAACCGTCTGCACGAGCACCACAGTCTCCCCTACCTGCTCCAGCCGGTATATTATTAAAGTCCTGTTGAGAAGGGGTGGTTGTTTATGACTCACCCTGCGGGTTCATGGACAGACTTCAGTCAGAAAGTGTTTTGCCCGCACGCTCAGTAGCCCACCAGGAAGTCAGCGAGAGTCCCAGCGGGGGGGGGGGGACCCTTTTATACCCACTTCCTTCACGTTTCGCCTCCGTCTCACTTTTCCCTGTTAGGTGGAGTTAATGTTTCCATTCCTTGTGTTGCTCGGGGGGGGCTTGGGCAGAGCACCACCTCTCCGTCCCTCCGAGGTCTCAGACTTTCACATTTCCGTCAGGAAAACGATTTAAAATTCTAATTTGAGGCAGTGCCAAATTCTTTCTCACCCTGTTCCACCTCAAGAAATATAATGGGAAGTCATTTAAATTAATTAGCATTTCTTTCTATGATGTGTCGTTTTTCTCTTGTCCTAACATGGAGCAGTCTCCCCGAAGATCACTGAGTAAGAAATCCCTGTCGGTCCTTAGATAGGTGATGCCACAGTACCTTGGAAGAACGGGGTATCTTTGGGGTTCAGCATGTACCACAGGGATCAGCAAAGACTCTCCCAGCACCTTCCTGACTGGATTTGATCTTTTTAACGCTTTTTGTTTATTTTGTACGTCCTTAAGGCGATCAGTCTCACTTTTGAGATGTTTTAAAAGATAAATAACTTCTGGTTCTAAAGGCTATCTTACTCTGCAGTCATTTAATCACAAACCTTTGTGGCTTTATTTAGTTCTGTATAAACAATCTGTACCTTTTGCTATGCTTCCATCTTGACATCCAATTGGTGTGATGCAAACTTTATTAAGTTTTATATAGTGTTCATGTAACGGGACTATTCACATTTAAAAAATATGTGTTTAAACTTTATACAAAAACAGCATAACAACTGAGGCAGTATAGATTATCCCTGTACAATATAATAGTAGTTGAGGGCACATTTTTCATTCATTGTTCACGATTTAATATTTTGGTATCTAATTTTTTTTTAAAAACCATTTTACCCTCAGAACTTTGTGCAGGAACATTTTAAGGTATTTACTGTAGCCTGTGCACTGGTGGCGTCAGCTTAGTTTTTTCACAAAGCTGTCCTGACGAGGTGAGCAGAGAGTGAATTAGCGGCTCCAGAGAGCTGTCAGACCCCTCAAGTCTTAATTGCGTGAAAAGTTTCCAGGAAGCCTCACAATATTTGCATCTTCTCCCTTCTATGAAGTGTGTGTGTGTGTGTGTGTGTGTGTGTGTGTGTGTGTGTGTGTGTGTGTGTGTGTGTGTGTGTGTGTGTGTGGTGTGTGTGTGGTGTGTGTGTGTGTGTGTGTGTGTGTGTGTGTGTGTGTGTGTTGGAGAGGAGGTAGTGGGGAGATGTTGCAGTTGGCTTTGGCATTGGTGTTTATTTGCTTTTGTGTGTGTGTGTGTGTGTGTGTCGTCAACGAATCAGATGCTGCCTGGACCTTAGCTGTCACTTTGAGGATGTTCAAGAGCCTGGACATGTTATTCATCACCCTTATTATTAACATTTGCAGCACCCTGCCTGATCGCCTGACCGTAAACGTTTGCGTCTATTTTCTCCGCGCCTGCTCTCAGCGTTCGCACAGCCAGCGCCGCGGTCCACCATTGTTTCCTCGGGTTTCACAGGGGGTTATTTTCAACTAGGGGGTCGTCTGTCAGAGCGCAAGGCGTCTGCGTGGGCCAACCCAAACACCGAGCGACCCCTCACACACGGGAGATGGCTCCACATTCTTGCAGGCAATTATATTGTAGTTGTGGCAAATGTTATCTTTATGTTTGTAGGCTTACAGGCCAGCAGGAATGAGTGAAAATATCTGATGACCCCCCCCCCCCCTGGAATTGCACCAGCCCAACGTTTTGTTTGTAAGTCAATGAGTGTGGGTGGCTGATAGGCGCTGGAGCCCGATTGGGTTTTAGCGAGGCACGAGTGTGCCAAGAGAAATACACCGGGACCCAAGTGCTGTAACCTCAATACTACGGTGGAATAACGCGTGGGTTAGAGACGCACACACCGCACACACACACACACACACACACACACACACACACACACACACACACACACACACACACACACACACACACACACACACACACACACACACACACACACACACACACACACACACACACACACTACATGAAGAACTATGAAATTAGCGTGTCGGCTTGTTCCTTCTGTTGCAGGCCATGCGTGTAACATGGGCTCCAAAGCCGCTAACCAAAACCACCCCCACCACCACCACCACCACTACCCCCTGTGCAGGCAGGCTAACCTTGGGAAGTCTTAGTCGGACATCAGCAATGTTTGTGCTGGAGATTTATCGCCGCTATCAAACTACCGCTGCTCGAATGACTTCTCTTTTTAATGATACGTTCAGGATCCCGTGTCGCCCAACGTCTGGGGGGTGCCCCCTGATTTGTGAAACATTAGCCGCGCTCATGTTGACTCTCCGGAGACCGTTAAATACTCCCGTGGTCAGGGGTAAAATGGAACGTCTCCTTGAAGCGTGGATTAACGTGGACTTCCGAGGCAATTTGTCTCGAAAAAACCACAACACCCAGTCCCCCCGTCCCCCCGTCCCCCCCGTGTCGTGTTCAGCCCTGGGCCTGAATGTAATGAGCCTGCAGTGACTCCCGAGTTCACGCTGACTTAGACACGCGGGGAATGCTGTTTTGGTCTTTGTTGCGGTGCGCAGCACATTCTTCTTTCCCTGGCGGTATTGGCCGCTGTATGGAAGGTGTGCTCGGACGTCCTGCTACCATGTGTCAGAGCCACGTCGGCTCCTCGACACTTAATGGTAACCATCTGGCGGTGGGGTTCCTGAGCACAATAGAGGGTTCCTCGTGTTGGAATGGATCAGCCATAATAATACCTCTACTTCTTTGACAATAGTTGCATATTGTGCAAAATGTAGTGTATGGAGTTTCTCTTTTGTGAGGCTGTTCTGTACCTTTTTATTATTATTATATTCTTTACACGGATGCAGATATCACGTGAAAAAAAAAAACACAACCCAAGCCTAGCCCGAGATCGAAAAATGAGACCTTTGTTTCCGAACACGGTTAACACTATCTGTGATTGATTTATGTCCCCCCGTCGCCCCTGGCCCAGGCACGTCCCACGACTGGCGCCTGCGCTGCGACGCGGTCAACCTGTACTACACCTTGTTCGGGCTGACCCGGCCCTCCTGCCTGCCGCTCCCCGAGCTGGGCCTGGTGCTGAACCTCAAGGAGAAGAAGGCTGTGCTCAACCCCACCATCAAGCCCGAGATGGGGCAGAGCAACGTGGTGGTGGACACCCCCGCCAGCATCGGCATCCACGGCATCGGCATGAGCTACTCCGCCTCGGTGAGTTGAGCGAACCCTGCCGTGCTTGGGTCCTCCGGGAAGCGGACGGGACGGGACGGGCGCCAGCGTCTACTTTCACCCACGAACGAGGACGTCCTTCCTGTAGCGTTTAATGGTTTTCAGGCGTGGAGGGCGTGAACGTGATTACATTTCTGAATCAACAGTTGCTGATGGCGTCACTTGAACTTGAAAGTAGTGCGTTGTGTATTATCTTATCCTAGTTGTACGCGGGGAAGGGGTCAACCTGGCAATTTCTAAGTGCTTGGCGCTTGTTTCTGCAGTATGAAGCTCTTTGCTGTACCGACAGCAATAGATTGTTGTTTCTGTCTTCTGACTAATGTAATTATTGTAGGTCACTTTGGATAAAAGAGTCTGCTTAATGCAAACGGAAATTTCCCGATGGCGTCTTTTCAGTCTTGTTCCTTCTCCAGAGCCGCTGGAGAGTTCAGCCCGCTCTTCAACCCCGCGCTGCTCATGTTGTTCCCCCTGTTGTGCCCTCCATGTATAACCATCGCCCCCCCCCCCCCCCCCCTCCACGTGGCTGTCCCTCACCCACTCACCCCCTCCCCCCTGTGCCTCCCGTCCCGTCCCATCAGCAGCTGGACGAGGAGCCGGACCCCATCTCCTCGGGGGTCTGCGGTGTGGGCCAGCCCCCCCCCAGCCTGAAGAGGAAGGCCGAGACCCCGCTGGGCTCCCCCCCGGAGCCGGGGCAGATCCTGCAGCCGCACGACGAGGACGGCGGCCGGCGCTACAAGATCCGGGTACGGGGGGTGAGGCTCCCTCCAGCGATACGGCGGGGAAGGGAAGGCGCCTGGTCGTCAGTGGAGAGTGTGGTTTAACCCTTTGTGTCAGTGTGTGTGTGTGTGTGTCTGTGTGTGTGTCTGTGTGTGTGTGTGTGTGTGTGTGTGTGTGTGTGTGTGTGTGTGTGTGTGTGTGTGTGTGTCTGTGTGTGTGTGTCTCTGTGTGTGTGTGTGTGTGTCTGCAGTTCAACACCATGGAGGAGGAGGACATCGACATGGAGTCGGTCCACGACAGCCAAGGCTTCATTCAGCATCACCTCACCCTCCTTGACAGACCCTCCACCCCCGGTCAGTACACACACCAAGACCCTACTCACAGTATCGTCTTTACATTGAGTAAGGGAATTCAATCATTTTAAACTTAAAACCCTTTTAGTCACCTTATCAACACCTACGTAGCTAAATACATCCAATGTTCCACCTTTTCAGTTCAATTCTTTATTTGTTTCCAGATGCAAAGAGAACGGTCAGAATGGGAATACTTATTTAGGGAAACGACCGGCAACTACCTGTTTAAGGCCTTATTTTCTAAATAAAAACAACATGACACACAAAAAGCTAGGTAGCTGGGACGGAGCACTCATTAGTGCGTCCATGTTTCTGGCACAATCAACACTTTATTGTCGTCGTCGTCCCCCCCCCAGGGGAAAGTAGTTTTTACACCATGCTGTCTGCAGTGCCGTTAAACCCCCTCTCCTCTCTCCCCTCCTCCCCTCGCTTCGTTTTTTCCACCAATAGGCAAGGAGCCCCCGGGGCTGGAGCAGGCGCTGCTCTCCATGCCCGCCACGCCCCTGCCCTCCTTCGCCAAGGAGGGCCCCACCGCTGCCGCTGCCGCTGCCGCCGCCGCCGCCGCCATGGCCTCCTCCACCTCCTCCTCCTCCACCGCCACGGTCCTCACCACCCCCTCGGGGACGGCCAAGCACGGGGGAGAGCACGGCAGCGGGGGAGGCAGCGGCCACCACCACCACCACCACCACCACCACCACCACGAGCACAAGAAGAAGAAGAAGAAGCACAAGCACAAACACAAGCACAAGCACAAGCACGAGAGCAAGGACAAGGAGCGCGACAAGGACCCGGCCCACCCGTACAGCAACAGCCCCGCCAGCGGCCGCTCCATGCGCTCGCCCTCCCTGTCCGACTAGAGGTGTGTGTGTGTGTGTGTGTGTGTGTGTGTGTGTGTGTGTGTGTGTGTGTGTGTGTGTGTGTGTGTGTGTGTGTGTGTGTGTGTGTGTGTGTGTGTGTGTGTGTGTGTGTGTGTGTGTGTGTGTGTGTGTGACTTGACCACTTGACTGCTTTCATATGTTTTTTTTGTTTTAAAAATGATCTTCTCCAACAACCAGTTTTATTTGTTTTAAGCAAGGAAGAAAAGTTCAAACTCAAAAGCCGTCATTGCCAGGGTCGTGCTTCCTTCACGTTGCTAAACCCATGCCCGTGTTTCGCCCACATGTAGATCAGTGGATGCAGCCCGCAGGTCCCAGTCTGATGATCCGTTCTCGGTTCATGAACTCAACCATATGTGTAGACTTCACACACCTCAACAATGTTCAAGCGAGGACCCGACTGTCTGCACACTCGACTGAAAAACATCGATATTGAGCTGTTGCAACTTGCAATGACAGCTGGTTTGAGTTCTCACCTTGGTGTATGAACTCTGTGTGAGTAAACGGTTTCCCTGAAGTAGATGGGTTGCGTTTAACAGCTCCTGCCCTTCTCCGTGCCCCAATGCCATCACCACACGTAAACACACACCCACGCTACACACATAAGCACACACATAAGCACAGATTCACACAAACCCACACACACACGGTTATGAATGAGTTCCTGTGCTTATAGGACACCGCTTTCCAGGCTTGTCTGAGTCATCTACCGCACACACACACACACACACACACACACACACACACACAGACACAGACACAGACCAGAGACACAGAGACAGAGAGACAGACAGAGAGACAGACAGACAGAGAGACAGACACACAGACACACACACGACACTAACACACACACACACACACAGAGACACAGACAAGAGACACACACACCCGCACGCACGCACACAGACAAACACAGAGACAGAGAGACAGACAGACAGACAGAGACAGACAGACAGACAGAGACACAGACAGACAGAGACACAGACAGACAGAGACACAGACAGACAGAGACACAGACAGAGACACACAGACACAGACATTTGTTTATTTCCCCGAGCCACCTTTTACTGCAGCTTCCTCCTCAACCCCAGAACTCCAACCCAACCTTCACCGAGGGTTCCCTACCAGAGGGAGGAGGTCAATCGGTTTGGCCTCCATAGCCCACGCTGCCCGCTGGCTAGCTTCCCTGAAATGTTCCCCAACGGAACCCATCCCTCGTCTCGGAGCGGCAGACATCTTGATTTGTGAGAGGGACTCTCCGTTGGATTATTCCGTCATTCATTCTTTAATGCAAGCGGGTATACGTGTGTGTGTGTGTGTATGTGTGTGTGACACCGTTGTTTTCAGTGTAAAGCGTGCTGTGATGATGGGAGAGGAGAACCCTGGTCTATTGTCACCCAGCAACCAGAGTATTACAATGTTTTAATTTTTTGGACCATGTCCATGTTTTCGTTTCTTATGTTTCTTATGTTTTGTGATTCTTATTCTTTTTTTTCACCATGGTAATGGTAATAATCCAACAATGATACATGTGAAAATAGATCTGGTTTTCAAAAATAAGAATGACCTTTAATTGTGTGTAACATGTTTTTATAATGTTTTTCTACTGTCCATTGCAATCAGGTTTCATTCATTAAAGAAAGAAAAAACACCATGCAGAGTACCTTGATTGTTTTGTCTGATTTGAATGAGTAGGTTTATTACGATAGTGTTTCTTTGAGTTGTAAATAATGAAAAGGTTTTGTTTCTATTTGAAAATCTGCAAAATACATGGGGCATGTTTAATGTTTAAAACAATATCAACGCTCTATTTTCACATTGGTAAAATGACGGCAGTGACCGCAGCAGTGATTTAAAGGGAGAAGGATGTTTTCTTCTGGTGGGCAGGTGATGGTGTCAAGTCGATTTATCAAGGAAACGAGACGGAATTGTAACATTGTGTGTGTGTGTGTGTGTGTGTGTGTGTGTGTGTGTGTGTGTGTGTGTGTGTGTGTGTGTGTGTGTGTGTGTGTGTGTGTGTGTGTGTGTGTGTGTGTGTGTGTGTGTGTGTGTGTGTGTGTGTGTATAGCCAGGCCTTGGGTTCAGTATCCTGGGCTGACCTTTCGTCCTTTCATCCTTTCATATGTACCACCTACCCCCCTCTCCCAATGGAAAGTCGGTAATAACTTCCAGTAGGCTGTTTGACCTTTGCTCTCTCTGCCTCTCTCTCTCTCTCTCTCTCTCTCTCTCTCTCTCTCTCTCTCTCTCTCTCTCTCTCTCTCTCTCTCTCTCTCTCTCTCTCTCTCTCTCTCTCTCTCTCTCTCTCTCTCTCTCTCTCTCTCTCTCGCTCTTCGCTTTCTCTCTCGCTCCCACTCATTTATGATAATTTAAATTTATTTGACCGATGTTATTTTTTTCTTTTTTTTAAATATTTAACAACCACAGTAGTAGCCCGGTCCTCCTCAAGCCCTTCAACCAATTAAAGGGCAGTCCGCATCCTGGCCCCGCCCCCAGTCTCCCCCCTCCCCGGTACCTCGACTAGAGGTTGGCGACTCGACGTTCAGCATCACTCCTTCCCCCACCTCCAGCACAGGACCGTACTGACACTTGAACATGTTGTTGGATAAAATGGTACGGTAAGGCTTCCTAAGTTCTTTGGGTCTAGAATTATTTGATTAAAATATTCGTTATTGGGTTATAAATTGCACTGTTATCAGAGCAGTTATCTTTATCACATGAGGCACCAAAGGGTTTATATTGCATGGACCATGTACCGCGGGTGGTCCCCGTTCACCTCACTCTCAAAATCGAGTGAACGTTTTTTTTGTGAGAACTGAAAGGGCTTGACGTCCTAATGGCTGATGACAGGTGACTGTAAATTAAAAAAAGTTTGGAAATACTTGGGGTTGGGTAGCAGGCATCCACTTTAACTCGCGTGGTTTTCGACCCTTTCCTGCGGTTTTTGGCATATTTGTCGCACAAGGAAACGGTTGTTTTAAGTCACCTGGTTCTGCTAAACTTCGGTCTCTGTTTTTCCTCTATGGTTTCAGAGTATAGCCTTGGCATGTGCTGCTCTACATAGATCTAATGCATACTGGCTGGCCTGGGGACTCCTAAGCCTGCAATTAGGTATTTTGGAAGTGGCATATAACAGTGTTATATGCATTCTGTTTGGCGTCCTTATAAAAGCAATTAAAGTAGCTCCCAAGACTGTGCCATCAGAGCTAAACAAGACATTCAAAATGAGGGGGTGCATTTCTGAATTGGTTTCTTCAGAACTCTTGCACAAAAGGAAAATAATATTTGATGACTCCGTAATCTAAATTAATTATTTGTTCTCAACAGTTAGGAGGACAATACTAGTGATAAATAAACAAGTTGTAAGAGTTCCTTTAAGCGTCTTACAATGTGCTTAGCATGGAGGCTTTGGCTGAGGAGAGTGTACCAAGATGTAAACAAGGAGTCCTATGCATGTTCTGTTCAGAAGGGCCCAAGGTTATGAGGATGTTCCCATTCAACGACTATGTCAGTTTTTACTTCAGCCATCACTTTTGTTCGTGTACTTAAGAACACTTTTGTATATAGGCTAAAACCCTTCCAACCTTGACAAAATCAGATTATTTGTCTCTCAATATCTATTTGGCTTGGGAGAAAATATTGCTGTATCTTGCTACAGAGGGGGCAGGTTTGAATGTAAGCTATACAATAAGTTAAAGAGTTATGCATCGCTAGATACGGTTGTTGATTGAACTCAAGCAAATACATGTTAATACGTGTGTTTGTTTAAAACAAGGGAGAAAACGCAATGGGGGAATTGTGTAGCACTGTCCTCCTATAGTTTGAAACATGTCTTTGGCCACAATGGACCCACCTTGTTGGTGACCTCATCAGTCCATTATATGGAGAGAAAAAAAAAACCGGGCATGTGACTGTTTGAAATGTTGGATCTTTTCTTTTCCTATAGGCCTGGATATTATTTAGATATGTGTAAAGTACATAATTAACACTCCCTATCTAGAGTATCCTGGTGCAGAGATAAAAAGGAAAAGTAACTAATACTTTGGCTACTATGATTTCTACGGAAATCATGTATAATATATAGGCCCTACAATACATGAAGTTCACCAGTATATAGGCCCTACATGCTGAAACACAGCATTTCCCTGCACTTTAAGAAGTCCAGCACATCTGGATCAGGAAAACTGACCAGGTCAACTAATATTAACCCCAATATGTAAGAAAGGAAGGTAACACCTTTAATTCAAGGTATTAATGCATTGCAAACTGATATCTTTCCTGCTGGAAAGACCTCTTTATGATTAGAATGGCTTCAGTGTTAACTACTTTAACAGAGGTTGAATTGTGCGATATATTGAACATCTGGAACTTTGTTTCTTTTTGCAAGTGAGATCTGTTTCGCTATGAATCCATATTCAATCCGACCAAAAAACTAATTAGAAAGTCAACTCAGGGAGAGATTCACGAGTCGCTACAGGAGGAGGCTGGCACTTTGAACAAAGCGTTGTAATGTGCAGGTGTGTGTTTATCGTTTAAGGTGTTGTGCGTCCTGTCCGCCCTGTGTAACTGTGAGTTGTGCGGGGGATTCGTCTACGACCGGCCCAGACGGTCTGGAGAAGGGGGGGGCTCCCCCAGGACTGAGTGTAAGTAGTTACACATTCTCGGACCCTTTGACACCTTCAAGTCAGACCAAAATAAAAAGCATCCATTTTGATTGAAGAAGGTCATTCACTACCAAGTTTGTTCAAATGTGTTGTCTTAGTTTTTTTTTTGTATTTGGCCGCATTAACCTCACATATCACATCACATCAAATCACATCCAACATACAAGTTAAAGCAACACCTTCGGGGTAATTCAGTGCCCAAAAGGCTCAGCTGAGGCAGTGTGTTCCGTGTATTTTGGACTCGTGTGAATGTATCTTGGCTGTACAGGACGAGCCTGAAGCTATTCTGCGTGGGCAGGCCAAACGTACGAAACAACAGTTGACCAAAAAAAAAAAAAAAGCATTTCATAGAAGATTTTTTGTTTCTATCGGTGTAGGCTACAAACTGTCAAAACCTGTGTGGCTTTCAGAGGCAATCAATCACCCCGGGCAAACGCAGAGTGACACAGATCCAGACTCCTGGATGTGGTTAGCTTAAACACTGGCAACGCGCAATTAAATGAAAGCTAACTTTCCATATAGGCAACCAGTGTAGCTCAGGATTTTCTCTAGCTAACGTATAATTTACTTTCAGGCTTATTTTCTATCTGAAGGGCCTGCCAGCACAGGGCATGAGTAAGCAACGTCTGTTGGGCAAGTGTGTGTCAGTGTGTCAGTCTGCGTGTGTGTCATAGACTGTATAGGTGTGTGTGTGTGTGTGTGTGTGTGTGTGTGTGTGTGTGTGTGTGTGTGTGTGTGTGTGTGTGTGTGTGTGTGTGTGTGTGTGTGTGTGTGTGTGTGTGTGTGGGTGGGTATTAGTGGGCACAAGAGATCACTGTGTCCCTGTTTGGTGGCGATTGAGAGATTTGTGTGTTTTTTAGAGAGAGAGAGAGAGAGGGAGAGAGAGAGAGAGAGAGAGAGAGAGAGAGAGAGGAGAGAGAGAGAGAGAGAGAGAGAGAGAGAGAGAGAGAGAGAGAGAGAGAGAGAGAGAGAGAGAGAGAGAGAGAGAGAGAGAGAGAGAGAGAGAGAGAGAGAGAGAGAGAGAGAGAGAGAGAGAGAGAGAGAGAGAGAGAGAGAGAGAGAGAGAGAGAGAGAGAGAGAGAGAGAGAGAGAGAGAGAGAGAGAGTGTTTGCCTGGCTCTACCTTGAGTTTATATGAACTCAGGGCCCATTTATTGACCCCAGATTATGACCCCTGCTGACACGAAGGAACTCGTGTTTAGCCTTTAAATATTTTTTTTAGCTCTGTACTTTGGGGATCCTTTCTAACTTTTCGAGAAGACAAAGACCTCCACCCCAGGGACGATATTTGATTGGCTTGAGTAACAATTAATCCATGCTTTTTTCTTACACATGTAGCCAAACTAGCTCATGAGCAGGATTGGTAATACACTTTAAAGGCACTCTAGGGCAGGAAGTTTGTAAGTGTGACCTCAAACAGGATATACTCCACTTTCAATAAAACTTATCTTTACGCACTCTCTACTTACGGACACACACACACACACACACATCACACACACACAGACACACACACCACACACACAGGGCACGCAACACACATTGGACTTCGCACACACAGACCACACACAATTCCCATTTTTCTGGACAGCTCAAATGTTTTAATGTAGCACACGACAAGGACATCTTGTTATGACTCTTGCAATTTGTCCCTAATGGAGTTTCCTCTTAAAAAACCAGCACATTCTGTTTATACCTTGCCTAGAAACATGCGGTGTGGCTAGCAACATACAGATTCATTTTAATTTGAGCATGTAACTGAACTGGGTTCAGTAAAAATCCTTCCACTAGTAGCTTTATTACTGCAAACTGTTGATTCTTTAAAAGGGCCTCATCAACAGTTATATGGCTTTTGTATCGCCTTGTAACAAGTTCAATGAGCGAATAGACACCGGGGTCGCTTGGAAGCACACGCAAGTCTTTTATTTGCACGATCCAGAAATGATAAATCCGCCACCGCGGTCACAGGGAGCGTTCACCGAGACTTTCTCACAACTTAGTTCATGTGCTCCAGTCCTTGTCTCTCCGTTCCCGATACGTTCTCACCACAAGATAAAGCAGGCACGTAAATACACACTCCCTGATTGGTCAGAATGCGAGCAGGTGTCCCGCATCCGCATCGGACCCAATCCAACCAGCCGATCCGATGCGCTCCCGACATGCCCTGCAGGCCAGACGCCGTCTGTCCCCCCAACAAGCCCTCAACCCTAACCAAGAGCCTGGTCCCACAGGAATCCGTGAAATGACTACCGACGCTTAACTCAAAATCCGTGGGATCATTACGGAAACACGCCGATTTCCGTAATATGCGCACGGACACCCCGTTTCACCGAGCGAGTCGACCTAGTCACACAGGGATCCGTCAAATAACTATATATATATATATATATATATATATATATATATATATATATATATATATATATATATATATATATATATATATATATATATATATATATATATATATATATTATAACCAAATGGAATGATGTTTTCACCCTCAAAACGTATACAGTATTCCAGGCATTTCATCCTGATTAGGTGACATTGTTGTTCAAAAACTTATAACCTCAGAACTGCATCGCTTATTAGAACCTAAAGCATTTTAAAGTGAACTGAAGTTAAGATCAGAGTTACTTTATCAATAGTAGTAATGTTGTAATAGTAATTTATTATTGTAGTAATATTGTAGAGTAACATACCGTTTGTGTGTGTGTGTGTGTGTGTGTGTGTGTGTGTGTGTGTGTGTGTGTGTGTGTGTGTGTGTGTGTGTGTGTGTGTGTGTGTGTGTGTGTGTGTGTGTGTGTGTGTGTGTGTGTGTGTGTGTGTGTGTGTGTGTGTGTGTGTGTGTGTGTGCGTGTGTGTGTGTGTGTGTGTGTGTGTGTGTGTGTGTGTGTGTGTCTGTGTGTCTGTGCGTGTGTGTCTGTGTGTGTGTGTGTGTGTGTGTGTGTGTGTGTGTGTGTGTGTGTGTGTGTGTGTGTGTGTGGTGTGTGTGTGTGTGTGTGTGTGTGTGTGTGTGTGTGTGTGTCTGTGTGTCTGTGCGTGTGTGTCTGTGTGTGTGTGTGTGTGCGTGTGTGTTCTCATTCTCCCTCTCCGTCCACCAGCTCGCTATGCGTCTGCCTACCTGCCGGGCTCTGGCTCCTGTAAGAGCCGGTGCTTTGAGCTCCATGAGACGGCGCCCCCCTACTGCAGGTGTGACAACCTGTGTAAGACCTACAACAGCTGCTGCTCAGACTTCGACCGGCTCTGCCTCCGCACGGGTAGCCTAGCGCTCTCCTACTCTCCGTTGGCTGTTCATTCATAGATGTATTCAGCGCAAACACATGCAAGAAAAAACACCGCAAACCGATTTAAAACCTACACACCTACGTACAACACATGTACACAAACACACGGCATTTGCATCACTCCTAGGGGCATTTGGATAATGTTTTAGGTCTCGTATCAACGTATTACAGTATCCTACCCATCGTACTTCTATGTATTGTTATGGTAAATGCTTATAATTTTGACCTTCAGTGACCTTTTTTAATAATGTTGGCTTTCACGATCCTTCTTCAAAGTCCAATCATATCATCAATGGCAAGAATTGTTGGCCATTTCTTTATCTAGAAATCCAGCTAGTTGTACACGAAACATTTTCCAAAGATCGCCACAATTGATATTACATTATTTTTCTTTGATCACTTCCTCTACTCCTCTGTTCTGCCGGCTATACCCCCCACAAACCAAACACACAAACACATTTAGGCAGCCACACACACAGGCCCATGTTGGTGGTCTGTTTTTAATTCAGACTCCCTCCTTCAAGTAGGTGGTCTGTAGAAGCATAAAACAGCAAGTAATCGTAGCCTCCTGCATTGTTCTTGAGCACAAAGCTGTTTCTCATTTGGTGCTGCACTCACCTTCTGCAATAGGTGGTGTAGGTAGCGCATAGCAGCTACAGTAGCATGCTGAATAGTGCCACTGCCATATTTAGGTGCCAGGTTTACTTTTGAGGAATTTCACTACATAAATTCAAAATCGGAAATCAAATTAATTAATTAATAATACTTATTATCAATGTAATTAATTAATGATTAGAAAAACTTCAGACGACTTGCCTAAAGTGCTTGACATGAGAGTTGACAACGTACAAACAATTTAGCATTGAAGCAAAACATAATTCAACAATTTGACAAAAGGGCTGTGTGCGTTGGTGTGTGGGAGTAACTGGGAGCAACGGTGTATTTCCAGTCAGATGACGTTCTCTGTGCTGTCTCCGTGCAGAGGGGGGCTACGAGTGTAGTAAGGACCGCTGTGGAGAGGCACGCAACGACCTTCACGCCTGTCACTGTTCTGAGGACTGCCTGGCCAGAGGAGACTGCTGCACCAACTACAAGAGTCTCTGTAGAGGTTTGCAGCTTTCGCTTTTTATTAAAAGAATGGATGCAGTTAATTTCTTTTTTGGGTCTGTTTCTACTTTTACCTGTTGGAAAGAAATATCCCTCGCTAATAAAATAAGAGCTTGCTCAGAACAAACAACACAGTTCGGTTCCAGTAAAAATGAATTTGACATTCCCTCTCCAAGGAGGCGTAAGGAGTTATATATACCTAATCTCAGATTCAGAAACTCGATAATGCAATAGCCAAACTTCTAGGGGGGAAAACTGTGCAGGGTTTCCTGTTTTTATACCAAGAGTTTCATACGGATTCAGAGAGTGACTCATTGAGGGTCGCACGATGGAGGTTTCAGAAGAAGATTTGAAGAAATATATTTTTACATTTGCCAGTCCACTACACAGATTTGATTTCAAACTTTTACAGACACTTTGTATGAGGACGTTGGTGTCTGGACAAGAAGTTCTCCGCTTGTCTTCCCACTGGTACAGGAAAAGAGTTAGCTTGCGTGTGGCTGGCATACATTAAAATGTGATCAGCCGCGGCAGCACTTTGGTGATAGCGCTGTAGAAGAGTCTTGCAATCAGGGCAGAACACATTGGCACGACGGGTTATACCAAAAGGTAAACGGACTGCGTTTATAAAGTGTGTTTCTAACCGATGGCCACTCGAAGCGCTTGACAATATTGCTTATCATTCACCCACCATCGGCGGAGTCAACCATACAAAGCAACAGCCAGCCCATCTGGATTAAGTTAAGGTGAGGTGTCTTGCTCAGGGACACCTAGACGCTCATCTAGGAGGAGCCGGGGATCGAACTAGCAACCTTCCGGTTACCAGCCGAGCCGCTATACCTCCTGAGCCAAACACCGCCCAGGTCCTGTTAGCTCTTCTGAAACGAGTGTCGACAGACGCAACCTTTTTGTTTTTGTATCCCCTTCCCCGTATCACGTTTGTTATGCTTCCGCCGGTAACGTTGTTTCCAAGCCAGACAAATATGCGCCTACATATCTCGGCCCTCGAAACGCCCCCCTTCACACATGATTTGAGTTTGTTTGCCGTCAGACTTTAGATGTGAATCTAAAGCCTGATGTGTGAGACTACTATATACCTAACGAGTTCGTCAAGGTTATTTAAATCAAGCAAACATTATGAGAGAAAACTGATTATTTAAAACCAATAAGACCTTCCCCACGTTAGCCTATCGGTCGCGTGCGTGCCTGGTATGCGGCCGAATTTGCTCGCACAATGACTCCAGCCGCTACGCTCCTCAACAGACATACTATACCTCCAAGGATGTCCATGCAAAGCCAGCATCCTGCCAGAGGGTGCCCCTCCCTCTAAATCCCAGTTTTAGGGTGAAATATCGGTTAAAGAAAGCGGAATTGTTGTTCGACCATCGACCGGCTGGTTTTCTTCTTTTCTTCCATTAAACACCTGTCATCTATTATTAACCACCTCGCTCCCCCTCTCCCCTTCTCCCCCTCTCTACCCTCTCTCTCCCCTCTCCCCTCTCCTCTCCCCTCTCTCCCTCTCCTCCTCTCCCCCTCTTCCCTTCTCATCTCCCCTCTCCCCACTCTCTCTCCTCTCCCTCTCCTCTCCTCTCTCTCCCCCTCTCCCTCTCCCCTCTCTCCTCTCCCCTCTCCCCTTCTCCCCTCCCCCTCTCCCTCCTCTCCTTCTCTCTCCCCCTCTCCCTTCTTTCCCCTCTTCCCCTCTTCTCCCCTCTCCCTCTCTCCTGCTCCTCTCTCCTCTTCTCTCCCCCTCTCCCTCTCCCCCCCTCTCTCTCTCCTCTCCCCTTCTCCCCCTCTCTTCCCCTCTCTCCCCCCTCCCTCCTCTCCCTCTCTCTCTCCCTCTCCCCTCTCCCTTCTCCCCTCTCCCCCTCTCCCCTCTCCCTCCCCTCCCCTCCCTCCTCCCTGCAGGAGACACGCCATGGCTGCAGGAGGAGTGCGAGGAGATTCGGGCCCCGGAGTGCCCTGCTGGGTAAGAGGAACACGCATGACCCTCTGCCCAGCGTGGGCCCATGCTGCAGGCCGCTGGGGCCCCAGTCGGCCTTCTCTCAAGTTCAATTGTTCCATCGTCAGATGCACAGAACAACACAAAGTCAGACCGGCCGCTGAACACTGTCACAGGCCACAACCGGTTTAGGGCCTAGAAATGTTCTAGAAAGGTACAACATGCTAGAGGAAATTATAAATATACTACAAAGGAGATTATATACCAGATTTACCATTTAGCTGACAAATTAAAATATATTTTGTAGTTATGTTAACATCATCTTCATAGTTGTCTTGTTTCATAACGATAGCAAGTCATCCTTTGTCATCACCAGCACCTCCACCACCTCCATCAGTATCCCACCTCCACCAGCACATTTTCAGCGATTACTCAAGCTCATTGCTTGACTGAAATAACTTGAGTAATTGCTTCAAGTAATTTAATGTTGGTGTTTTGGTATGTATGTGTGTGTACGTGTATTTGTCTGTGTGTGTGTGTGTGTGTGTGTGTGTGTGTGTGTGTGTGTGTGTGTGTGTGTGTGTGTGTGTGTGTGTGTCGTGCGTGCGTGCGTGCGTGCGTGCGTGCGTGCGTGCGTGCGTGCGTGCGTGCGTGCGTGCTGTGTGTGTGTAGGTTTGTGCGTCCCCCCCTCATCATGCTGTCGGTGGACGGCTTCAGGGCGTCCTACATGAAGCGGGGTGGCAGCGTCATGCCCAACATCGAGAAGCTGCGTACGTTGGCCCCGTATCCAGGATTAGAACGGAATTTTTTTGCCTACCAAAATGTGTCTTACTCTTCTTACTCTTCTTCCAATCGATCAGGTTGAAGGAGCTTAACTGATTTAAGCCACATTACAATTTTTACATTCAGGGCATTTAGCAGACGCTTTTATCCAAAGCGTCGTTACAAAGGTTCAAGCTGACATTCACACACAAACGCACACACCAAGTCAACCATGCAGGGCGACAGCCAGCTCGTCGGGAACAGATAGGGTGAGGCGTCCTGCCCACATTACAGGGCCGGGCCATGCTGAATGATCTCACTAAAACAACTCACCACAGCCTGTTCCCCCTCCTATAGGAACATGTGGTACTCATGCACCCTACATGAGACCGGTTTATCCATCCAAAACATTCCCCAACCTTTATTCCCTGGCCACGGTATGTTTACCCCCCAACACACACACACACACACACACACACACACACACACACACACACACACACACACACACACACACACACACACACACACACACACACAAACACACACACACACACACACCTACAGACAAACGTACAGACAGACATACAAATACATACATACATACACACACACACACACACACACACACACACACACACACACACACACACACACACACACACACACACACACACACACACACACACACACACACACACACACACACACACACACACACACACACACACACACACACACACACACACACACACACACACCCACACACACACCTACAGACAAACGTACAGACAGACATACATACACACACACACACACACACACACACACACACACACACACACACACACACACACACACACACACACACACACACACACACACACACACAAACGTACAGACAGACACACACGCGCACACACACGCGCACACACACACACACACCTACAGACAAACGTACAGACAGACATACACACAGACACACACACAACACACACACACACACACACACACACACACACACACACACACACACACACACACACACACACACACACACACACACACACACACACACACACACACAACAACACCACAATCATCATAGTTGGGTCAACTATGATGTCAACGATTATGTCAGATTCATGCAATATTTGCTCAATTTAGAGCTCTTTTAAGATCTCTAGATCCATCATTGTTTAAATGTTTTGCAGGGCCTCTACCCGGAGTCTCACGGGATCGTTGGGAACTCCATGCATGACCCCGGGTTCGATTCAACCTTCACCCTGAAGGGCAGAGAGAAACTCAACCATCGCTGGTGGGGAGGGCAGCCCGTAAGTTCCCTCCTACCTCTTTCCTCCCTTCATATTCTTCCTCTTTTCATATCACTGAACCTTTTGTTTTCCTTGTTTTTCTATCCTCATGTTGGCATCCATGGTTCATCCATGGTTCATCGTGGTTCATACCATCTATGAGCAGCTCGTAAGACCAGCCCTGATGTTGATTTAAGTTGTTTTGAATTGGATTTAAACTAAGGTGTTAATGTCGATTAAACCCTAAACCCTATGCTCCTGCAATGTAATAATGGCTATTACTGCATTAACTAATGTTGTAAATGTTTGTTAATATACCCTTATTGTAAAGGGGTGACGGTTAGGAGTATTCTGTCATTGAGGTTTTAAAGTGCTTAAAGTTATTTCCTCTGCTCATCACGAGTGGAGTTGCACTATGATCACAGTGCAATACGATTATCATAGAGATCACCTGGTGTTGGAACGCTTTGCCTCTGCCCAGGGTCACGCAGGCTTCTCTGGTGCAAAGTGGGGACAGTTTGAATGACTGGTTCAGTGCCCGGCTGCACGGTGATGTGAGTGTGGCTGAAGCTTGGCCCTGACCTTGTTCTCCTCGCCCGGTTCTCCCTAGATCTGGATCACAGCCGTCAAGCAGGGCCTGAGGGCCGCCACTTTCTTCTGGCCTATGTAAGTCCTCATCGTCCTGTTGGTTTCACGGCCATGTGTATGGCGCCCACGTATCAGCAGAAGTATTACGTCAAAATACTTTCTGCTTTGTTTACCTTGTGAACAAAAAGCAGTGTTGGGAAAATGTGTACATTACATGATCTACATCTCAACTGGTGTTAAGCAGTGTTCTTGAAAGGGACTTTATTAATACAATTGACTTACCCGCCACTCTCTAATTCAAGTTGACTAGCTCAAATGTGGAAAAAATATCAAATTTCCTTTCTTTCTTTCTCCCTTCCTTCATGTTCCTATCAATCTCAGCGGGGCCATTGTTCTAGAAGCCGATTTAGCGGCGTTAACTTGTTTCAGTTGGTGGCGAGGAGGCCCTCCCAAGTCAACAGAACATGTCCATTCGTGTTTCGGCCGCCCTTGCAAGGCAGTGCACGCCTGCCAAACGTATAGCTTATGAACACAACGGATCCCACATTTATGGACACAGAGAAGGCTTTGATAGTGTGTGTGTGCGTGTGTGCGGTGTCTGTGTGTGTGTGTGTGTGTGTGTGTGTGTGTGTGTGTGTGTGTGTGTGTGTGTGTGTGTGTGTGTGTGTGTGTGTGTGTGTGTGTGTGTGTGTGTGTGTGTGTGTGTGTGTGTGTGTGTGGGTGGGTGGGTGTAGGGGACTTGTGTGTGTGTGTGTGTGTGGGGGGGGGGGGGATGTTTGCGTGTATTTATTGGTGGGAAGAGTGATGTGTGTGTGTGTGTGTTTATGTGCATTTGTGCATGTTTGTTTACGTATGTGTGTCGGCGAGTAGGATGATGTGTGAGTGTGTGTTTGTGTGTGGTGGCTATGGGGATGTGCGTGTTTTTGCATGTGTGCGGGTGGTTAAGGAGGTGTGTGTGTGTTTGTGAGTGTGTGTGTGTGTGTGTGTGTGTGTGTGTGTGTGTGTGTGTGTGTGTGTGTGTGTGTGTGTGTGTGTGTGTGTGTGTGTGTGTGTGTGTGTGTGTGTGTGTGTGTGTGTGTGTGTGTGTGTGTGTGGGTAGGTAAGGGGATGTCTATGTGTGTGTGTGTGTGTGCATTGCGGGTCTCTAGAGATGGACGGCGTTGGGGTGTTTTTACAGCAATTTGTGCAAATGGTCTGTTTACACTACGCAGGGCCGCAGACCCGCGGAGCTGCCGAGACGCAGGGGGACACCCTTTTAGAGCGCCTCCGTTGCCATCGGCAACCCCACGACTCTTACACAAACACACACGTGTCTCTGTGTGTGTCTTCCCATGAATGCATGTAAAGCAGTTTTATATGTTACAGTGTTTTCATTTGGATGATTCGATTTGAGTCGAATTTGAGTACATGTGCAATTGCCTTTGTGTGCGTGCCAATACGCGTGTGCGTGCTTGTGTGTGTGTGTGTGTGTGTGTGTGTGTGTGTGTGTGTGTGTGTGTGTGTGTGTGTGTGTGTGTGTGTGTGTGTGTGTGTGTGTGTGTGTCTGTGTGTGTGTGTGTGTGTGTGTGTGTGTGTGTGTGTGTGTGTGTGTGTGTGTGTGTGTGTGTGTGTGTGTGTGTGTGTGTGTGTGTGTGTGGCTGTGTGTTTGCTGCAGGCTGACAGAGCGGGTCTGTGTGCATGCGGTACTCTGTATACTCTGTTAAAGTGCCCCCCCAGACATGGTTGGTGAGCTACAGTAATGGGGAGCAGAGGCTGCAGGCAGGGACCCAAAAGTCCCTCTTTTGCCACCACCTTACCCCTCCCAAGAACCACACACACACACACACACACACACACACACACACACCACACACACACACACACCACACACACACACACACACACACACACACACACACACACACACACACACACACACACACACACACACACACACACACACACACACACACACACACACACACACACACACACACACACACACACACACACACACACACACACACAGACGAGAGAGAGAGAGAGAGAAGAGAGAGACTCATCAAGAAGCAGTGTCAACATTGGAAAGTGTTGAGTAATTAACGGGTTGTATACAATCATTAACTAATGTGATGGAGATCCCCCATATGCGGGGACCCCCCATATGCGCCCCCATATGCAAGTAAACGAGGATTCATTCTTTCATTCGTCATTCATTCATCCGTCATCAAGTCCCTAAATGACAATGAGAAGCAATATGGTCTGTATTAACTGTCTATGTATCTCTATTTCAACTCAAGATAAAATCGGGCTTGGAATAGGTAACTTAAAACATAATGCCTGAACCCCACACAGTGATGAACGTCCCAGAGAGTGGGAGGCCCAAACCACACCGAGCGCGAATTACCCTGCATATCTGTAGCCGTTACCAAGAATCATATTGTTTTAACAGGGCAAAGCACACAGTCTTTCTTCGCTCGCTTCATATAGGACTCAAGTCTATTTTGGACGGGAAAATTCAGAAACCGCATTTTTGTGTCCGTGCTGTCATGGCCGTATCCCCCCCCCCCCCCCCCTATATTCCAGTAATTGTACCTCAACACGTCAAGCAAGAGTATAGGAGGGCTGACAGCTGTTCACCCTGGCTCTCTCTCTCTCTGGTGTTGCTGAGGAACTGTATCGTGACTTTCAGGTGGTTTTGGTGCGAGGCAGAGCGTGGTTTAGTTCAGAATATCTGAACCACTGACTGTCTTGGCGGGGTTTTGGGTTTGTCGCTGAATGCACAGAACTGTTTTATTTGTATGTGTGTGTGTATCGGACTCTTTAAGGAACGGGATCAAGATAGTACGCCAGTTATTACAGCCGCACGACGGAAGGAAATCGATTTGATCAGATTATTGTAGATGACAATAGATTATAATCAAGATCAATTATTTTAAAAAGTATGAGAAATTTGAATGCATGTATTCACGGATTGAAAGTGGGCTACAAATTGAAACGTGAAGTCATTTTTTGATTTCAATTTGTTTGGTGTGTATGTGTGTGTGTGTGTGTGTGTGTGTGTGTGTGTGTGTGTGTGTGTGTGTGTGTGTGTGTGTGTGTGTGTGTGTGTGTGTGTTACGTGCTTGTGTGCGCGTGTGTGTGTGTATTTCAGTGCGATTCCGCTTCAGCGTCGGATCCTTACCATGCTGCAGTGGCTGCATCTCCCCGAGGGCGAGAGGTGAGCTACATCACATCGCTCTGCGTCTGTGTCCTCGGTTTGTTTAGATCTGACTCAGCACATCAGTGCCTTTACCTGGAGCGCGGCCATTATATACAAAGCAGCCATGTGGGGAATGTGCGCAATGCACATATTGTTGTAAATGATATGTACGCATATTCTGAAAATAATAATAGTGTTAGTAGTAATAAATAACTGTAAGAAGAAATAACAAGTTCCTGCAAATCCAGCCAGTGTATTCCTGCCTGTATGTACTTTTTTCGGCAACTTAAAACTTTAACGTGCAATTTGTTCAGAAGAAAACCCACACTTTCTCACTAACGTGTTATGGCTCTCAGAAGATAACGTACCTAGTTGCGTTTTCACGGCGCTAACTTTGCAAAGGGTTGGACTTCAACAAAGCACAGAGCTCCGGTTATCTCAAAGTCAGAGCTTGAGCGGGCTACAGTTCACTTACCAGCCAAAGGGGTCACTAATGAGAACGGATTTCTCATTCTTACACATAGTCCCTTAAACAAATGACTTCCACAAGTATCTTTCCTTAAAACGGCCTCTTATTAACTTCTTATTAATACTTTGTATTCACTTCATCGTATTGTTTTTTTACTAATTTCTTGGTAGGTACTACTTTTACTAATTCTACTACTATTACTTCTACTACTCATACTGCTGCTTCTCCTACCATGAATACTAAATATATTCCCAACCATGTGTGACAGTATTTCCCAACCCTGTTCTGTCTCAGGCCCTATGTCTACGCCATGCACTCGGAGCAGTCAGATGCGTATGGACACAAATTTGGCCCCTCGAGTCCAGAGGTGAGTACACCGGCATTCCTCTGGTTCACATCTAATATCCAGCCAGTGTGTGTGTGTGTGTGTGTGTGTGTGTGTGTGTGTGTGTGTGTGTGTGTGCGTGTGTGTGTGTGTGTGTGTGTGTGTGTGTGTGTGTGTGTGTGTGTGTGTGTGTGTGTGGTGTTGTGTGTGTGGAAAGCATATGACACAGTACACAGACCAGAGGCTCCATTATCACACGACGGGAACAACCACAAACTAATTTCTACTTATATTATGTGAGGTGCACCTAAGACGTGACACTAAAAGGGTTTCTGCATCATCTCCAGATGAAAGCTGAACTCTCTTACTCTTAATTTTTTTATTTAAAAATTCATCTATTTATTCAATGGCACATTGATTACATTGCTGGAAACATGACAGAGTTAGCCAAACAGGCAACTTGTTATTTAGTACTTGGACGCAAGTGAAATCTTTCGTATTAACTCAAATTTCAAATCAAGTTTTTGATTTACGATGTGAAATATCACAAATAAATCCCGGCTCTTAGGCCATGGTCCTTAATGTGGTCAATTGTTCATTTGATGCACTGATATACTGTTTAATACACAAACTAATATACTCCAAATTGTGTATGAAGACATATTTTCTGTATATATTTTTTGTTTTATTTGTTATATTTTTCTGGAACCTATCTTTGAATAATATTACTGTTCTGTAGTTTATGCTGTGACCCCCATCTGGGATTAGTAGGGTTATAGTGCTATCCAATCATATGATCCTTCCTGCCAGGGCACTACAGCTGTGCTCTGTGATTTGCTCCAGGTGGACATCCCTCTGAGAGTGATTGACAGGATTGTTGGCCAACTGATGGATGGCCTGAAACAGATGAGACTCGATCGCTGTGTCAATGTCATCTTGGTGGGAGATCACGGTACACACACACACCCACACACCCACACACACACACACACACACACACACACACACACACACACACACACACACACACACACACACACACACACACACACACACACACACACACACACACACACACACACACACACATATAAAACCCCTGGTCTGCACACTCCTTCAAGGGGGCAAATTTGGCGAGAAAGTGATCATAAATAAAAAAAAAAATAATAATAATAAAAAAAATATTTTTTTAATGGAAAACACATTTGTGTATGAAGTGTAAATTCCTCTCATGTCTATTGGGTCCACATAAGATGATAATGTAATGCCATGTCTTATTCTTTCGAATGGCTTTTTTTCTGGATATATTAAATAGTATCAATAAACTATATTTTATTATGGCACGGTACTATAGTATTTATTCTGTTCTGCCCTCAGGTATGGAGGATGCCAGTTGTGAGAGGACAGAGTTCCTCAGCAACTACATGTCCAACGTTGATGACATCATCCTTGTCCCTGGGTCGCTAGGCAGAATTCGCTCCAGGCATCCCAACAATCCAAAATGTAAGTCCAACGAGAGAGAAGAGAGGGAATACATAGAGGAATGGAAATAAGTATACGCAACTTATTTGTAAATAGAAAATGTATAATATTCTATTCATCATTGTAAAGCTTTGTGGAAACTTTGTCATACTATAATGGTTGTTCATTTTCAGATGACCCAAAGGCTCTTGTTGCAAATCTAACGGTATGTCGATTATAAATGCTTACATTTTTTTTGGCAAGTTGACCCAATTCATATAGTACGTTTCTCTTATCTTGAAAGAATACTTCTCACATTAACCAACTAAAGGGTATTTGTCTTATTTAGTGTAAAAAACCCGAGCAGCACTTCAAGCCGTACTTGAAGCAGCACCTTCCCAAACGGCTGCACTACGCCAACAACCGGCGCATCGAAGACATCCATCTTCTGGTGGAGAGGAAGTGGCATGTGGCCAGGTACTGTCACGTTTTCATGCATTCACCTCAATGAAAATGCTTTTATTTATCACCAATGAAACCAACAAGTTACTATGAAACCTCATTGGTCCCTTTCGTATGTTTTACCCAAAAAGTACCGGGCAGGGGGCTGTAATTGCTACATATTATTTGTGTATCACACGCTCGACTTTTCAACCTAGGAGCTTTTTCACCACTTTTTTTTTGAAGTTGTTATCGCTGATACCAAAACAATTTGAAATGTTATATTGCTTTCAGCTATTCAAACGGTCAAAGATGATGGTTTGGTTTGGGCTAAGGCAGGCTGTTACAGATTGTTTCATGCATACACATCTGTCTGAGTGGTCATAACATCCAATGTCCCTCAATACCAATAACAGGCCGGACTAGCTAAACCCAAACCACGTCTTGTCTGAGGGTGGCTATAATCCTCCTATGTTCCCCCTTTGGACATTTGTCTGTTGTAGTGCCAGCACTAGTATTCTGTGTGCTGTTTTTTAATGCTGTGTCTACAAATACTGTTTTGAGGGTAACAGGTCAATCTCTTCACAGATGTGTGAAAACCACTACTTGTCAGTTTAATTCATCTGTTACGCTAACCACTACTTAGACATTAAACCTTGACGTTGTGCAGTGTCTCCAAAGCAAAACCGGCCATGAAGTCATCAGGGTTGAACACTCAGAACGAACTTAAGTGGGACAACATGTGTGTGTGTGTGGTGTGTGTGTGTGTGTGTGTGTGTGTGTGTGTGTGTGTGTGTGTGTGTGTGTGTGTGTGTGTGTGTGTGTGTGTGTGTGTGTGTGTGTGTGTGTGTGTGTGTGTGTGCGTGTGTGTGTGTTTATGGGTGTTTTTTTTGCGTGTGTGAAAAAAACAGGCTCCCTCTTAAAAGGTGTGAGCTTGTCAGAGCTGTAAACTGAGAAACATACCATACACACTCAAACACACACTCAAACACACACACACACACGCACACACACACACACACAGCAACACCACACCACACACACATACACACACTCACACACACACACACACACACACACACACACACACACACACACACACACACACACACACACACACACACACACACACACACACACACACACACAGACACTTCTTAATGAAAGACATCTTTAAGGTTAAGGTATAGCAGAGATAAATAGATTGACACTGAAGCAGTGAGCAGCACTGTAGGAATGTTAACCCTCTCACAGACACGCACACTCTAACACACGCTCCTGTAAGTCCTCCAGCAGCTAACTGCTGAGCCCAAATGAAACAGCCGGTCTGTCCTCCTTGGAGCTCCAGCTAGCAATCTGAATGCTCTGCGTGCTTGTGGCTTCACAGACAGACGGACAGACATCCAGATATATGCATGAACACAGTGCATCACTTGACGTGGTGTTTTCATAGACACTCAAGGCATTTTCTCTACGAGAGCCCAGCAGACAGACTGGAGTAAAGGAGCTGTTCTCCCTCACCGGCCATATAGTAAACATCACTGTATATAAACCACAATTGAACCTTCAAAGTGTTAAATGTCATAACATGGGTCCTTTTTCTCTAGTTTTCTCTTTTTCTGGGGTGGCAGTAGCTCAGGAGGTAGAGGGGGTTGGCTGGCAACCTGAAGGTTGTTGGTTCGATCCCCGGCTGCTGAGTGTCAAGGTGTCCTTGAGCAAGGCACCTAACCCTAACTGCTCCCGACGAGCTGGCTGTTGCCTTGCATGGTTGTGAATGTGTGCGTGAATGATGAATGTGAGGCAATATTGTTAAGCGCTTTGAGTGGTTAGAAAGGCGCTATATAAATGCAGTCCATTTAGTGTAGCATGTTCAATTGGCAAGTGTGATGGGACAGAACTGAAGCTAAGATTGTATAAATTGAGACATACCAATCGTCACGGTTACGAAGGTACTTTTAAAGACGCCTGCTGTCTGCAAACCTCCTCCGTATGAGCAGATCAGTCACACACAGGGTAAATGTCCTTGTTTGAGCTTCTAGACAAGCAACGTTTTATTGTAGCACAAGAAAGAGCTCCGCTTTTGAGTCTTTTTGTACAGTATTTAGAAAATAATGCAAACTTTTCTTCAAACCTTGTCGTTTCTGGCTGGGTTATAAGTATCAAGGGGAAGTTGGGAACCACTGATTCAGCTGGCAGTATTTAGAGGAGACGCAAGGGAAAGGCTCAGCTTTTTTAATCTTCCTGGCGAACGCTGTGCCTTCCAGGAAAGGGCCGGAGGGAAAGAGGCACTGTGGCTTCCTAGGGGACCACGGCTACGACAACAAGATCACCAGCATGCAGGTGAGCTCTGCGCTGGGGAAGCCCCCCACTCCACACGGAGGTCCCCTTGTTTCCCACGTCCTCACGATGTGTCCTGGCCAATTGTAGCGCACTGTGAGGACATTTGCTCAGGATCGGTCCTGACACAGCGCCGCAAATAGAACGGTGGAAGACGGCGATTGAGTTTAAACGCTTCGGACACGGTGTTTCCTGCTAACCGCAACACTTTTTCTGTCGTATAAATGCTGCGGGTACCTTTTTTTTTCCCCCACTTTTTTCTTCGGACAAAGCTAATGTCATTCAGCCCTGCAGTTCCCTCTCTGGAGCCAGATTATTATCGTATATTACTCTGCCATTTTACATTACGTTTCACAATGGTTTCTGTATTATGTGCTTTTAACGATTTCTCCCCTGGTTTTCTTGTCCAGACCACGTTCTTAGGGTATGGGCCTACCTTTAGGTTCAAGACTAAAGTGCCACCCTTTGAAAACATTGAGCTTTATAATGTCATGTGCGGTAAGGCATCGCTTTTATTCCTTATAAACCGTTTTTACTACATTATGTTCCGACCAAGTAGTTTGATTGAACAAGAAGCAATCCATGAGCACTGATGGAATATAACAGCACTTTTTAACTAAACCTCTTTCACTCTGCTTTATAGGGTTTTCAAATAACCCTTAATTACATTAACGATCATACAACGTTTACTCATGGGAAACACATGCCCCCAAAAGTAACTATCAACAGACTCATATTTCACTCACTACGCAATAAATGGAAACACATTGATTAATGTACATGATAAAAAGTAACTGGCCTGCAGTAACATTTTCCTGCAAGTAGCTTGCTACTTTGTGTAGAGCTACACAACGTAGCAAGGAAATGTGAAGGAGCATTTTTCTATGTTGCTTGGCAACAGTTCTGTCCTACTTAAGTTGCGGAACTATTTGTGCTGCTGGAGCCAAATAGATAGTCATTGATAAGCAAACAAATCATCATCTGTAACTATTACTGCTAGTTAATAAATTGTGCTTTTAACGTTGTATAAAACACTCAAGGTTGTGCTGTTATACTGAATATTAGCACAGCTGTGAATATCTTTGACACTCGACACACTTCGACTGACTTCGGAATCGAATCTATGACCGAATCCCAGCCATGCTGATATTCAGTATACCAGCACTCCCTCTCGTTTAATATTGTCTGAGTTACACAAGGTGAGAGTGCATGGTTGTAAACGCTACCTTGAGTGCAAAATTGTAGAAAAATAGTGCGCTAATAATGTGCCCATGTTCAAAGGCCCTTGTATTGTCAATCAACATAATGGCGTAAGACATGCTATTTATTCATACAGTTTGTGGCACAGCCTTCAATTAAATACTATACAACAACAAGTCTAAAGAAACACTTCATCAAACACTTTCTTTGATTCATGTGACTGTGAGCATGGGAGCAGTAAGCCCAAAATGAGCTCCTGACAACAGCCCATGGCGCATAGATTCAACCACATCGGGTTCGATTTTAAAACAATTGCTTAAGCCGGTACATTATTCGACTCTTGACAGGTAGAAAGACAGAATTCTAAAACCACATTCTGGACTCTGGGCGTTATACGCAGTGTACCTCCCACCACCACCACCATTTATTAAAGGGGATATATTATACCACCAGGTGTGAGTGCGATTGGCCGTTACAAGCCGTTTTGAAAATCTGCTTCTTGTGACATCACAAGTGGGCGTGTCCACCTAGACGTGTGACGGAGAGATGAGCAACCTTTGCTCCAGTCCACTGGGTAGGCTGGTAGACCGATCCATCCAGACACACATCGGCCACTGTCAAAAGAGGCAGAGAGGTTTTCCAAACGGTGTGTAACGGCTCATCACTCACGCCTGGTGGTGTACCATGTCTCCTTTGACTATTTCCCGCCCTTCCTCAGACCTCCTGGGTCTGAAGCCGGCCGCCAACAACGGGACCCACGGCAGCCTGAACCACCTGCTGAGGAGCCCAGTCTTCAGGCCCACCATGCCCGAGGAGGTGTCCAGGCCGTCGCCGCCAGCCCCCGTTCCCACGGTAACAGACGACCTGGGCTGCGCCTGCGATGACAAGGTCAGCCACGATGTCTCGGCGGCAGCCCCGGAGCGTCCTAGTAAACGTCACGGACAACAGCGCTTTGAGGCCATGCAGGTGGGCACTGCTGTTTACCATGCTAGACGTTGGTCCAATCGTACCGCGCAAAACTGTAACATAACGTAAATAATGTAACATATGTAACATAAAGTGGTAAAAGAAAAAGAGTAATTAAAGGTGACATATTATGACATTGCATGTGGGCGTTTCCACCTAGATGTATGACGGGATAGATGAGTACATTTTGCTACAGTCCATTGGGTAGGCTGGTAGACTGATCTATCCAACACACATCTAGGTGGACACGCCCACTTGTGATGTCAGAAGAGGCCGATTTTTAAAACGGCTTGTAACGGCTAATCACGCTCACACCTGGTGGTATAATATGTCACCTTTAAAGCTTGCTAAATACATTTGATTTGATATTTTGGTCTTCAGAGGTCCAACTGTTAGCATGCCCTCAAAGTGTTGCCAGTGGTGTTTGTTGATGTTATACTAATGTTGATCATTGTAGCTTCTTTTTTTCTCTCTCTGTGATTGCAGACCACTCTGGGAAAACTGTGAATATTCAATAATATGTTGGCTTTCTCAATATTTTTTGCAATATCTGTAGCCTAGAAACAAGGGTATGTCATGTAAGTGTATAATTTGCTGCTGTACAACTTCAACACATTACAGTTGTGAAAGGGTCAGAGCCCTAATGTATTGCACCCAGCTGGTTCGTTCAGTTTCAGCTTTTCAAACAAGCAAAACAAGGATTTGCTGTTGCTTGTCTTGAAGTAATATATCGGCTTCCTGAGCTACAGAAAGTGATGTTTATCAACCTGTAAAATATTTTCATTTTTATGTACATACATATTTGCCAATTTCTTGAGTGGTAACGACCATTAATGTTCTTTCATTCCACCTCCTGTCACTTCAATTTTGTGTCATTCGTTTGACTTAGAAGTGTGGATTTCAAACATGCATAGTTTGCACATAGTGTATGTCAAAGTAGCGCCACACAATATTTTGCTTTGACTTTAAAAAGCTTCATACTCTGAGCTGTTTCGTTTAGCATCACTAAGAACAGGTGACTCCTCAAATACATTTAGCTAACTTTAGCTAATGACAACATTTTTGCACTGAAATACAGAATACGTTGTTCCACCAAATGAAAAACAGCATTTTCAGTGGCTTGGGAGGTCCAGTTTGATTATTCGATAATGTGAATGAATAGCCTGAAAGTGTGCATGTATTTATTTTCTTGGGTTCTAACAAAGTCCACCACATACCTTTTGTGGGGGAAAAAAAAGCACTGAATTGATTTGATTTCTAACTCTTAAATATGGACTTTCGTTGAGTCCGTTGGAGTATCAAAACCCTTTTTTACAGGGCAAGCTTTTTTAGTGTATAGGACAATCTATTGCATGGCTCTATTGATTATTGATCGATAATCAAATCAACTGCATTTTTGTGCAAAAGAATATCATAAGGTACCATGAACAAACTCTACACTGACAGTGTGGATAGTTTGTCCATCTAAAACCTCATGAGAATCTCTTGTTTTTTCACTGTTCTAAAAGATGTATGCTTGATGCATTTATTAGCTTTTGTGGCAGACCTGTTCAATTCACTTTCACTTAAATCATTTGCAAGAACAATCATTAATGAAATGAATAACAATTATAACTTTTCTTTTTCCTATATTGATCAAATTGAAAGTAAATTGAAACCAGTTCTGCAATGCACTGTTTGTTTTCTGATTTCAAATGCAAATACCTAGCAAAAGATTGTCTGACTCTCCAATCTTTTTGCAGTTGCGTGTTAAAAGTAGGGGACAGAGAGGCTTGAAAGTGACCCTTGTAAGAGGCTATAACCTGGAGTCACTCTGGCTCTGTCTCTTACAGAACAAAGTGGAGGAGCTAAACCAACGACTGAAGCAAGCTGTTGATGGTCAGTTCCGACGCTTAGGACATGTTATCTTTAAACAGCAAACGCATTACGACAAAGTATGACTTGTTGCACTGCAACGGGCAGAAAATGGCATTGATTGATCAGTTTGATTACAAACATGCTAATTTTGTTGCGAATATGCTAACTTGATTATAATAGTGATTTTCCTTTGCATTGATT
>OLKM01000359.1:242500-265000 GCA_900291075.1 Melanogrammus aeglefinus | reverse complement strand
TCACACAGTAACTGGGTGATACTACGGTAAGGGCCAGGGTTTTGTTTTCTGTTTTAGTGTTACGGTTAGGGGTTCTGATTGTCGGGGATTGGGTTAGAGTTAGGGGTTCACATGGCTTGGGCTTGGTTTTGTTTCTAGGGTTAGGGGTACCGATGGGATGGGTTTCAGGGTTTGGTTTTCATTTCTAGGGTTGGGGTTATGTTAAGGGGTTCCTATGGGTTGGTTTTGGATCTAGGGTTGGTTAGGGTTAGGGGTTCCTATGGGTTGGGGTTCAGGGTTTGTTTTTCATTCTTGGGGTTTAGGGTTAGGGCTTTCTATGGGGTTTAAGATTTTGTTATCAAGCTTAGGGATTGGTTTCAGAGTTAGGCTCAGGCTTTTAATGTTAATAAGGTGCAACAAAGATTTTTTTATTAACATAGCATAATAATATTAAGAAGTAAAATAAAAAGCTGGTCGAGTGCCACCAATATAAGTTGTTAGTGGTTATATCCGGTCGCTAATGCCACGGCTGTCTAGAGCCCTTGCTCAGAAGGCTTATTTTCTGTATATTAGCCGTTTTGGTAGTCTTCCAACAAACATCATTTGTTTAAAAAAGAAATGTGTTCTCAGTCAGTGGAAAAATACCGTGACATTATAGAAACCCTGACGTTAAAGCCAGTAATTACCCAAGTGACCCTATTCAGTTCTCCCTGGGACTTTTTTTTAAAATAATTTTTAATGTGTACAGAGTTATTGTGCAATACTAGTGGTCTTCTATGAAATTAATGTGTGGACCTTAAGAAACGGGGGCTTAACACAATGTGTATGGTGTTGCTTTGGTTGGTGGATCGCACAATCTCTGCTGCCGGTGGTACACTTCCTTGAAGATGAATAAATTAATCACTAAAGGGGCTGAAAAATGTTTAAAGTTGGCTTTCTCTGTACCCCTGAGCCTACTCAAATTCATAAAGAACAGTCAGTAATATCAATGTTTTCCTGTGTAACGGGTGAACCTAAACCAGACATGGTTATCTTGTTTTTACTCAACATCCTATAGCATTTTTATATTTATTACCTATATTTTAAAAAGGCAGAGAATTCTGTAATTTTTCCCGATATTTTCTTCACAAGGAAATATTAAAGGTTCAATCATTGTATCATATAAATAGGAAGATATTTGATTGTCCCCAATCACAGCCTTCCTTACAAAAAAAAGAGAAAAGTAACGTAGACCATTTTTATAAGAATCTAAAATTTTTACTGCCATGTAATAGCATATATTTTCATAAATTCTAAATTTGTTCAGAGTAACGATGTTATGTACGGTGATATTGGAAGCATGCTTCTGTCTGTGTATGTGTGTACCTGTGAGCATGTAGTAGTGAATGTTTGAGGTGTTAAGCAAGTCTGTTAGATTTTGATATTGTGCACAATAATGACTTGCAAATAAGGATTATTTTATGTAAAACATAAAACCACCTGTGTGATTTCCCTATTTATGTTTGATAATGTTCTCAATTTCTCATACAATAAAGCCGTTTTATATTGAATGTGTTTGGGTCATTTTGAATTAAAACGAAGGTGGGAGGCAATTACTTAGCTGGTTTAGAATGCATACAGACAACAGCTATAATCTAACATTAGCGCCTAATCTGACAACACCTGCGCAGCATTACATTGTTTTTTACTACCCCCTTGTGGCCGAATATATAATACACTTTCATCCCAAATCAGTCTAAATCCAGGTGGCAGACGACGTAATAAAATATGGGTGAACTGGGCATTTCACTTTCTTTTGACCAATCATGTTGGTGGAGGTGATGATCTAGTGCAGTGGGAAGAAGTGTCTGAAGGTTTAGAATCAACGTTGTGTTGGCTGACCACTATATTATTCAAGTTCCCTAAAGCCTCATCCACCCGCGCAAATTAGGTTATCTATCTTCCCCACGGCAGGTAGCAAGGCCCAACTCGGGTTTCAGTGTCCCGGCCCGGGCTTTGAGCCATCTGCCCCCAGAGACTCCTGCTATATCAACGTAGGACTGGTGGATCTGAGATTAGCTGTATGGTATAACCATACCATTAAAAGTAGCATTAATACCTGATGTGTTGAACATCATCACCACAAGGACGTCATTTACGTCCTGAACTACAACTGCTGAGTTTGGCAATATTTTATTAACAATATAGGAACTTTTTTTTGTACAAAACGGAAAAAGGTAAAAATAACAGTAAGGCGTGTGTTCAGGTGGCGACGGGCCGTCGGGAGTTGAACACCTTGACCCCGTTCTGCATGGAGGATCGAGCGTACTTAGTGAGCAGCGCTGCAGTGGTCTGCTTCTCACCACACAGGTCCCTACAGGGGACAGAGACAGCAGGTCAGGGAGACGAACAATGGGGAAAAACACCTTGACACATCCAACGCCCAGAGAAGACAGCCTGTCTTCGAGCACACCGATTCTACCATGTGGCCATTTACCAATGTCGCCAATCATGAGTTAAACCGCAGAGAAAATAACACAAATGTATGATTCATTAATCTCAATGTATTCACAATACGAGCTCCGTTACATAACTTTCTTCATAGATTGTCCTGCGTCTTTCTATGTGTTATGGACATATAGCTTCTTGCCATGCAATAAGTTTGAAATTCATCCTGCAGCCCGGCATTCCGCTACAAAAATATTGCTCTAAAACTGTTAAAACAGCAGTTTAGCTGTCCGTTGGCGCCATCTAGTGGTGAGAAACCAACCCTGACCCTTAATTCTACCACTAATGAGAGACGTTGATGGATGCTTGGCATGAATAGCACTCATCAGGGCATTAGGGTAACAGGAACCCCTCAACGTCTTTATTAGAGCCCGTATGGAACCACACTAACTGGATGTACGGAGTGATGTCGGCCTCGGTCCATTTCTCCCGGAGCGTGAACAGTTGGTTGAAGCGCTCCATGGTGTCCTCCGATTGGTCCTCCACCCTCAGCAGACAGATGGTGTCTGGGCCGGAGCCGCGGTCCACAAGGGCATAGCCCTGGAGGAAAAAATAAATAAATAATAATGTAATCATAATATCTCTGACATTTTGACCATTTGTCGGATTGGTAATTAACGTCAGGTAATTGGGGCCATGCTGGAAGAATAATCTTCCGGGTTATGGCCCTTGGTTAATTAATTTGGGGAAAGTATGTCACAAATCGCCGACAGCTCAACTAACCTGGAACATGACGTAAATTGTGGGAGGGCAAATGCCGGAGACGTTAATGGTGAGTAGAGCCGCCATTACCTAAACTGTTACTGTGATCTGCTCCATATTTTTCCGCACATGTTAATTCACTAGTGACGCCAACGCGGGATTCGCTCTTAAACGCTGACGAAGCCCAACAACAATCCTACAACGTCTCTAAAATGGTTTACAAATTTTCCTAGTTCCCGAACCCGTTCGAATGCTTCTGCTTTAACTCCCTGGCGCGGGGTGCAGGGTGCACCCCGGTGGGCCTGACGTGCTGTGGGCCTAGTGGCAGCGCCTCACCCTCAGCTGGTCCAGCCGCGTCCCCATGCCCTCGGGGACGCTCTGCTGCCACACCTCCTGGAACTCCCGCAGGTTGAACTTGACGGCGTTCTGCAGCAACAGCAGGGCGACGGCCCGGCACACTTTGTCCTCGTCCAGGGCGTAGAACACCCGCTCTGCAGGATGGCAAGAGAGAAGGCCCGCGAGGCCGAAGGTAGAGCTTATAAACACACGTCAACTACATCACTGTAGTTGACGTGGACACACTAGGAGAGAACTAGTTAAGGTAAATGGAAGATATTTAAAAGCAGTGGGCATGATTAGCTTAAATGAAGGATGTCCCCTACCGTCAACTACAAGAAGTGAGAACCAACTGCATAGAGACAGAGAACCAACTGCATATCAGAACCAGCACTTGCTGTTCTGTTAGTTGTTCTGTTACACCCACCAACTATATTTGACCTATTAATTATATACCGTATTATATTATTCACAGATCACAGAGTAATAGAATACAGAATCAGGATTTGTTTTGCTCTTACCATTTTCGGTGTATCGTTTTCCAAAGCAGTTCAACCAATGCTCAATCATCTCCCTGTGTGTGAGATAAAAAGGATGTTAATCTGCAACCCCGTTCACACACACACACACACACACACACACACACACACACACACACACACACACACACACACACACACACACACACACACACACACACACACACACACACACACACACACACACACACACACCTGGGCTCCAGCGGGCCGAGTTCCTCCAGACACGTTTCCATGGGAACCTTGCTGAAGGACCACGACTCGGAGTCGACCAGTTGGGTCACGTGACCCAGAAGCTTCATCTCATAGTCAAAGTCCAACATGCGCCAGTAGCCTGGTGAAACACAAGGGTGTGAACATGTACATGATTATCTCCCATTCCTCATCATCATCATCATCATCATCATAGTAAGAATAATTTCTGGATTTGTCATTTCTGATTTTAATATGTAATACATGCAGCTTTCAAGTTTAGCTGGTGTGGCCATTTTGTGTAAGAGAACATTACAGCGGAGAGCGAATGCGTATTGGCATCAGGAGACGTCCTACCGTCCACCTGACAGGCGTGGATGGACTGGAGCTGGGCCAGTAGCTCCTGCTCACTAGCTTGTATCCTCTGCAGCAGATCCATCATGGTGTACTGGGGACCGGGGAAAGTACAATGTGCACTGCTCAACTCAAAGACACATTGATCCAAAACGTAACCAAGTGGGTGTTTTTTTTTTCTAATGTACACTGATGACGGATACATTTTCTGAAGAGAAGTTGCGATGTTTAACATTCAATGAACAGAAGCCATCATCCAATGTATCCAATGTACTCAATGTATAGGTTTTACTCATTCAGTTCTAAGCTAATATTCATACAATAGTACTTTATTTATCCTAAGGCAGGAAATTCTATTGAGCATTGCTTTAATAAATATATGTCGATAAACGTCAAAGAGATGGATTTGATGGTGGATCAAAGATAGGTTACAGGTTTGGTAAGGCACTTTATTAAAATCAGTTGGAGGGAAGTGGAGGTCCATGTATATATGGATTAATCTGGACCTCTTAGCGCACAGTAAACAACTGAACTAATGAACCACACTAAACTCACCAGGGATTCTGGGTCCTCGTGCCCTCTCAAGGATGGCCCTTCGTAGGGATTCTCCATCAAAAGCTGCTTCAGTTTCTTCATCCTGGGTCGCTGCTTCCTCAACTCCCAGTAACTGCTGCAGAACCCCCAGATCTGAAACAGAGTCGAGATGTCCACAGTACATCTCTGCACAAGCTTCGATGGGACCATATATAGGAGTTTGGTCAGACGCTGCTGTGGTGGTTCAGTACCTGTGTTTGCACCAGGTGAGGGCTGTCCTTGCTGCCCGACAGCTGGTCAGGAGTCTTGCAACCCGGCACAAGCAGAAGCAGGTTTGACGTATCGGCCATCTTCAAGTCGTACGTTTTGTCGCCACTGCATAGCACGGCTTTCTCATCTTTATCGCCCCGGATCACCAGACTGTCACACAAGACGTTTTTTTTTTATGAGTCTAACCTTACACACAAATTAAAATTGGAGTTGTCAACGTTTTGTTATTGGTTTTGTGAGCTTGTGATGTAATAACATCTATAACCCAATATAATAATGATCCTTCATTAATAAGAATTGCAATACGTTAGACAGTACCTTTCTCCAGCTTCAATGTGCTTGCATAGCGTGTCATCCAACTCCATCAAACAATAGTCAGCAGATAAAACGTTCTCCCCAAAAGTCAAACAATGGATGGTTGTCTGTAAATCATCTTCTTGGAGTTTGGCAATCTCCACGGTGGCTTGCACCTCTTCCAGTGTCCGCATGTTGTCGATTCTTTGCATGAAATAAGTTACGAATCGCTATATACACGCTAAACACAAGGTTGAAAACAGACAGAAACTCATACCACATAGACCTGACTGTCAAAATTACGCGCGCTCTCAGCTCCCAACAGGAAGTGGGGGCTTATGACGTCAGAGTACATACGTCTTTATGAGGGCGGCAACAAAACAGCACCGTGTAGAAAACAGTATTTGGATAAAGCTCAAATTTACTTATTTTCGAGACATAACTGATGCTTATACATGAATAAAAATTGTATCACCTTTTTATTCTAGATATATTTTAATTATATATACGAAAAGGTAATTGTTTGTCCAAAACAAACCATGTGGGGGAACAAATATATTATCTGAATGTTTCACATCGGAAGTCTTTAGCTGCCCGCCGTGCTGCCAGTGGCTAGATACATGTTTTTGAGGGTCAAGATTTCTGGAATATGAATCATTAGTCTATTAATCATGGCAAACTTTTCAAGAACAGCCCAGGTAATTTTGGTATTTTAACGTGACATCACACATCTTATTACGATATTGGTAAAAACCCATGCTGTTATTAGCATGCTTGTTATTTGTTAACAAGGTTACAAACTCTTGTTAGCTTCTAATGTATGAATGGTCTTGCGTTTCTCTTATTGCCGGGACAGCTTTTATTGATCATGACAATGTTTACAACAGTTATTAATGGTCTTTAGATTATCTTATGGTAAAGCAAGTCAACTGAATGAATGTAATTGACTTGTTTTGCCAATGTACGTTCATTTAGACCAACGCAATATGCCTAATCTTTAAATGACACAATTGTATTTTTAATGCACTATTCACTGTACACCCTCCTATATATATTTGTTGATATTATCCTGTCTTTCCTCCCCTCCTTTCAGCAATGGGCGACTTTCTCCCGATCATGGTTTCTCATTGATGCTAAGATGCAGCCACCTGGGAAAATAGCCACGATGTGTTCTGTCCGACTACAGGGGAAACACAAGCCCATCTATCATGCACTGAGTAAGTGACCTCAGCTAGCTATACCGTTTTGATTCAAGCCTGAGCCGCTTTGTGTATCACTACGACCATGCTAACGTGTGATAATATTGCCTGTACCGACTGTATATAAATCCTATTCCATGTGTACAGTTCTAGGAAAATCGTCATTGTAGATTTATATTATCTCTTGAAAGTCATTTTTTGTTTTTTCACGATAGGTCAATAAGCCAGTAGTTGAAGTGACTGAAGCCACTATGGCTGTACCTAGGACTGGTTTCATAGCCCTCCATAGTGGCTAGTGTTGGACAGTGTTTTCATTCTGATTTGATGCATTTTTCACTTAACTGTAACCCCCAATTGATTATTGGCAGTGAGGTATTACTTTTGGCTTTTGTGTTCCACCTTTTGATATTTATATGACCATAATTAATCCATTGTTAGCGCTTTCAAGGCCACCCATATTGCTGTCCATCCCTAGTGAGGGATTATGACAGGGGTTATCAGCTGAAAGTGTTTATAATGCATACGTGTACTGAGTAATACAATCTAGAATGAAATGCCCATGTTTTTTCTAAAGAAAGCAAGATCCTAGACATCGCGATTTTAACATATTTATACAATCATTTTACTCACTGTTCATTTTCCTTTAATTGATTTGACTGTTGATTTTGGAATGGCTCATTTAGATTTATCCTTTAATAATATGACTTTGTTGCATTTCACTCGATGAAGATCCTGACTCAGTTGTTCCATATGCTCTTGAGTCTTGAATCATTATGCACTGTTTTCCATGCAGGTGATTGCGGAGACCATGTGGTTGTAATGAATACCAGACACATAGCCTTCTCTGGAAACAAATGGGAGCAGAAAGTCTACTCCTCTCACACAGGGTAATAAAAACGTACCTACTTTGTGCCCCCGTGTTAAATTATAAAATAAATCTAAATAAATGATAGTATTGTTCTCGACTATGGTCATAAGACATGCCTGTAATTTAGATTGTCCCAATGAGCTTGCCTTTCAGAAGCCCCATGTGCCAAATAAATACAGTGAAAAATCCATGAATTAAGTATAGATTTGTACGTTAACCCCCAGTGCTGAAAATAATTGAATCGTATAATTGACATCTTCTTTACCACGCAGGTATCCGGGAGGATTCAAGCAAGTCACAGCTGCCCAGCTCCACCTTAAAGACCCAAAAGCTGTACGTTTATGTTAATAGTCTCTTTCGTACAAAACAGCCCCTCAGACATTTTGCGAGATTGGCTTAATTACTTAATACTGAATTGTTGTACGCGTGTTGTCCATTGATCTGACAATTATCAACACTCATCCCTTTAGTTTGCACCAACAGACATTTTTCACATTGTGGCACAAAACTAAAAGCCATAACTGAATTTCAGGAATTCAATTAGGCTGTTGTAGCATACTGTATCGTTAGAAACTATGTAAATATGCGAGTTACGGAATCGCATACAGATATACTTTGGTTTTATATAACAGTTAACGATGCCATTTTGAGGTTCACAACAGTCGGTATTAATGTTGTAAATCTGGAAAGGGGGGGGGGGGGGGGGGGGGTGGCAGCAGCAAGTGTTTCAGGGTGACTGCCCCCTGCCCCGGCCACCCCTAGGGGGTGCCACTGCCTCTTGTACGTGCACAGTAAGTGGTTGTCAGTGGTGGTCATTGGGAAAGGCGGGGGAGGACAATGTCTAAGGGGTTGAGGTGGTCTGATTGCATATTCATGTGACTGTAGAGCCAGCCGTGGAAACCTGAACGCCTCATGAATAACAGGGTTCACTGATGACAAACCTCTGCCAGCTGCCTCTTCTCTTATGTAATCTAGCCTATGATTTCGGCCTAATTTGAATGTAATTAGGCTAGGTTTCAAATGTCATTGATCAAAGTTATATATATATTTCTTTATTTCTTTATTATTAATGCTTAATGTTGCTCAAAGCACATTTTCGTTTTTTTTCGTTTGATAATTGTATTTCCTTGTATTAATCACTAATGTGGCATATCAATTATTAGGAAAAGGCAAAAATCTAAAATTTCAAAAGCCTATGTCTAGTCCTCCTAGAACCACATTGTTAAACAATGACGGTAACTCCATGCGATCGGTGCGGTTACGTCAAAGTTCCCGTGGGTCCATTGACCGTGACAGCAGGCTCATGAGGGCCTAGGCAGAGAGGGCCTCTGCAATTTTTATTGTTGTTGACAAGGAGGAGCCTCTTGAATCGCAGCCAGTGGTCCTTGTCTCGTTCCCAATCAAAGGTTCCCCTGAAACCATAGTGAGGGAAAATATTATGTTGGCTCTGGATTGTCATTTTAATCAGGCCTTTGAACCGCAGGCTTGTGTCCTCTCAGTGGTATAATTGCAACACGGCTTGGCTGGTTTGAGAGAGAGAGAGGAGAAGAGAGAAGAGAGAGGGAGAGGGGGGGGGGAGGGAGGGAGGGGGGGTGGGAGGGAGGGAGGGAGGGGAGAAGAGGGAGTGGGACCAAAGTGGGGATATTCCAGTGTTAAATCCTTCCAGTATCCATGTGTTTTTGAATCTATGTATTTTGACAAAGAAATCGATTTTAAACTAATGGTTGACTTTATCTAATAATCCAAAATGGTGCATAAAAATAAGGGTACGCAGCCACTCCCAACTAAATGAACCCCCTGATGGCCGTGGGCTTCCCTTCCACAGATAGTGAAGTTGGCGGTTTACGGCATGTTACCGAGGAACCTGCTCCGACCGAACATGATGCAGCGACTGCACATCTTCACGGAGGACGTAAGTGGCACTCTTCTCTATTTCTTATGTCCAAAACATCGTCTTTTGAGGTTCCAAATATTGCAGAAGATAAGGTAACACTTTACTATTAGGGTCCATGAATTTAAGTTAGTTAATGCATGTCTACTAACGGTCTAGTGATCATTTACTAATGGTGTTCATGTTGACTAAGGTAATGGTCTTCGTTTCTACATTATCTAATAGGGTTAACGTTAAACATAACCAACTTATCATACCCATTATGTAACATTTATTTATTTAGCTTATACTTTGGTCTAAAACGACTTAGTGTATGTACTAGCGAACACGTGCATTAAACAATGAAGATATAACCAAAAAAGTCATTGAGGAGATCAAATTTAATTGAAAAAGTATCCAAAGAAACTGCTACCCCAAACCCTAACCCATTCATATGCTTTTGCCAAATAAGAACGCTCATGACTAAATGTGCTAAGGTTAATAAATGTACCCTTATTGTCAAGTGTTACCAAAGACTAAATAACACTGATCCCAAAAACAGTTGCCAATCGTGTTGTACTTTGACTTGACTCACAACACATCCGCTACAGCTGTCTAGCCGTAGGAGTCCTTTGGACCTCAGTGATATGTCCTCTCGGCCGCCAATAACGTTGTCAAGGACCGCACCAGCGGTGTTAGCTTACAACGCTACATTCCAGGCTATCCTCAACACTGCTTTTGAAGGCAAAAGAAATATGATTTACTTCATGATGTTAATGGTCTTCCGCGCATCTTTTTTTTTTATCGTACGTCATAAATTCAGGATTGTAAAATTATCTTTCAGAGATTAATCATGCGGCGAATCATTTTCCCTCACATCATAATTGAATCATTGTAAGGTCAGAAGAGCTTCAACCCTGCATAAGTCGTTTATCATTTTCGTCACGTGTGTGTGTGTGTGTGTGTGTGTGTGTGTGTGTGTGTGTGTGTGTGTGTGTGTGTGTGTGTGTGTGTGTGTGTGTGTGTGTGTGTGTGTGTGTGTGTGTGTGTGTGTGTGTGTGTGTGTGTGTGTGTGTGTGTGTGGTGCGCCGTGTGCGTGTCCAGGAGCTGCCAGAGGACATCCTGGCCAACCTGACGGAGGAACTGCCTCAGCCCAGAGTCGTCCCCCGGACCCTGAGCCAATACACCCAGGAGGAGAAGGACGCCTTCCCCAGGCTGTGGACCCCGTACGTCTTCCAAGACACGTGCGCACGCACGCGCAAGCTTATACATGCATACGTTCATGCATAAAGGCACCTATGCATACAAATTCCAAGGATGATCATGTTCAGCATTTTCACATAGAAACATACATTTGACCTACTTACTTAGCTTTTTTTTAAAGACTGGTTCACATTACCAGTGAAGTATTCATTTCAGTTCTTACATTATATATTTTGTTAAAATGTATGTATACCCTACACCACCATGCACATAGGCTAACTATGCCTGTTACGAAGGCTGCGCTAACCTTACTTAAGTGATTCAAAATACTTTTTCCCATATATATATATTTGATGCATTAACACGTGGGTCTATATGTACTCTCAAACTCAACTCACGCAATCACCAAAAACACACCGAGGCGCTCTAAGGCTTGCGTTATCCTGGGACTGCCGTAAAGGGGGTGAAAAGGTTCCTTCTGCTTGGAAAAGCGAGTAGAATCGACAGATTTTGGGTTCACAGGAGCGGTTCACACAGCTACTTCATGTATCTCAGCTATGCATGAAACCTATTTACTTTGGTGCAATTCTGAAGTTCTTCTTCCCGCTCAACTTCACACTTCACTTGTGTTCCACTTCTCCTGGGGCTCTGAGGATGTGCTCTGGCTCCAGGGTTTGGCAGCAGCCGCCGCTGGGCCGCTTGACCTCGCCGTGCCCAACGAGATCCAGATTAGTGTTGATCAGTCTTTATTTTGGCTCACGGCTGATTGGACACTCGCAGTGTATATGGTTCGGATTAAACCCCTGATTATAGCAACAGGGTGAAGTCCAGCCTGTGGTGTGAACCCCACACACACACGCACACACACATGCACACACACATGCACACACACACACACACACACACACACACACACACACACACACACACACACACACACACACACACACACACACACACACACACACACACACACACACACACACACACACACACACACACACACACCGTACTCTCTTGTGTGAACCTTAGCTTCTAGGAGGAGGTGGGGAGCTTCTTAAGGAAGCTGGCGAAATTCAAGGAGGCGAGTTATCGGCCATAATCAGATTCATGGCTTTTCTGGGAGCAGTGTTTTCTGCTCGGATATTAAATTGACATTGAGCGTGACCCGTGGTGTTCAGGCATGATGATGCACTCCCTCTCGTCTCCCCCCCCCCCCCTCCCCCCTCCTCCCTTCCCCGTGGTCCTCCGACACACCCCGCCCCGCCCCCCCCCCCCCCGACGGGTTTAACTCGAAGGCGGGCTGCCTTCTCCGCAACGCTGATCTTTTAAAAAATGCATTAAAGAAACACAGGGGCTGCTGAAATGTTACCAGGAGAACTACAATGAATAGAAGGATGGGATCAAGGATGGGACTGATGATGAATATCTATGACCCCAGGGCATCCCCTCATATTCTGGAGGGTTTCCACTATGGACGGGTTTAGGCTGGAGTGATTTCCCCGAAAATCCTGTGGCGGGGGGTTGGTGGAGATTGCATGCATAACTACCTGGACCCATACTGGGATGGAATATCCCAGTGACGTCAGTGTTTCTGACGTCCTAGTAATTGATTTTTGTTTGTACCCCATATTCCAGACACATTCTAGGACAATGACATTTTCATGAAGTGTTCCCTTTTATGCCATGTGTCGGACTTGGCACCATCTAAATAGTTGTGACACACTAAAATCTGCCGTTACATATCATCCATCATGGATGAAAAGAACCATAAAAAAAAAACCTTGCATGGTTGAGCCTGTGCCTAATTCCACTGTGAACGGAAAATGGGTAATGAAATCATGCTTTTAAGAAGGAGGCTTTCTAATTTTCTAAATACCCACTTTCATTGCTTTGAGGAGACATTATCATCAACAGATTTCCATATCCCCCCTGCTTCCAAAGCATTAAGTGGGGCTTGATGTGTTGTTTCGTTTGGAGCGTATTACTTTCGGTGTGCGTGCGTGCGTGACTGTGTGTGTTTATTCACGGGGGCTGTCACGGGCGGTGTATAGTGATGAACGACCGGCATCATGTTGTTTTACGCCTGTCTTCTCTCAGCCAATCACGGCGCCGGTCGCGGCCCTCTGTCGCACGCCAGACAAGGTCAAGGTCCATTTTAATTGGATACAAGGGCCTTTTGCATATTTAATATTCACTCATATCTATCCTTCCACTCTGATTTATCAATCAAACATGTGCGCGGCTATCTTGTGTGGAAGGGTTTGAGGCATCAAAGGTGATTCTACCAGGAGTCGCGATTAAATCACAATTAATATTCGTATTCCCTCTCCGATTAAATTTGAATGCTTAGGGAGCGTGTGGATGGTTCAGTGGTCATTATGGTTCCTTTTATTCACTTCTGCACGCGGGCACTGAGGGTGTGTCCGCCTAGGCCCACAATGCCTTGCGCCTCGTAAAATAAGAAGGGATTACGTGATCTTGTACTGACGTTGCGAGGGCTTATACTTTCTAGGATGGAATGGGGGGAGAAATGTCATCACGTAAGAATCGTCTGGGATTGCGAATGGATCTTAAGAAGCTACAAAAAGCTACTTTTTTTTATTGTCTTTAGATATAGTGGATGTGATGTAACTCTTTCGAATATAAAAAGATTACCATCCCTTTCTGGTGATACATATTTTCATGGTGCTTGCTCGGCTTTCCATTAGAATGAGACTGGTGCAGATCTATCGCTTTGTGCCCTGCCAGAGGTAAAAATGGTCTGTCTGTGGCATCTGATAGAGAAGACAGAAAGATATGTCTGGGATCCCATCTCATCATTTACCTTCTCTCCAATTCTGCCTGCAAAGCTGGCCTTTTAAATGCTTTTTTGCAATTTTTTTTGTACTTATCCCTAAATCCGGTTTTCCTTCCCTCTTCTCGGTCCCTGCAGACCGACAGACTACAAGATGAAGTGAGAGCTGCAGGATGACACCTGGGGGGGGGGGGTCACAGAGTCATGCAGGAAGCAGCACGCCTTGGCCCATTACACCGCGGCCATGTTACCAGCTAACCTCATCTGAAGAAATCCCCATCGTGTTGGTGTCCTGACCGCGTTTCAAGATGCTTTCCTCATCTATGAGATTAGGACCGACTTTTATTTTTCCTTTTTACATTTTCTTTTTTTTTCAAACAAAGACAAAAAGTAAGAGGCCATTTTGAACCCTGTTTTGATACAAACATGAACGTGATATAGATGTGTTTTGAGTTAGGAGGAGGTGGTCTTTTTCTGGGTTTAATTTGGGTTGACTGGGTTTGTTCTAGCGATATGCTGGAGGGTGTCTCCCTTGTCTCCAGAGAAGATCTCACTATGTCTATCATTGTCAATAATCACGTCATAAACACAGCCAAGGGAAACTTATTTAAGACTCTGGTTTTTTGAGTCTGTCTTTGAGTTTGTGTCTACATAGAGATCGATCATATTTGAACGGCTTCTGTTATGTTTCCATGGCTGTGTGGATATCAGGCAGTACAGATGCTCCTGGTGTGATTCCAGTGTGTGAAAGAGGCTGAATATTAACAACCAGAACACTTGTTTTCCATGACTCAATAGAAAGGTGGTAAGGTTTCTCTGGTCCAGATGCATTGTTTCTGACAATGTCTCAACTTGCCACGCCTGCAAGTTACCCCATTATAAATAATTGTTTGTTCCTTTTTTTTAAAAAAAGTATACTTTGTGTAATAGACCAATAAATAATTTACTATATTTTTGTCTAGTGCTTTTATTTTCTGAAAAGTATTTGCAAACTCTGCAACACTCTGCGATAAAGAACATGTTATGAGACGCAATAAAGAAAAATGCCAAAAAATCAACGTCATAACAGATTTTATTTGGTTATAAAAAAAATAATAAATAAAATACTCCACTTTGCCAATTCATATTTGTCGCAAGAACAGATTCCTTAACTGTTCTTAGGCCCAGCGTTTTCAGTTCTAGAAAGATGTGTTCATATGTACAGTTTGGGTGCCTGATTTGTATCTGGCCCTGTTGCAGGTTAAATGGACTTATTACTATGCTAAAAAATATTTAAAACTTACAACAAAATCATTTGCTGCCACCAAAAAAATCTCAATGTATAAAAAAAAAAAAGCTCTGGTTTCAATAGGTCAAAATTGAATATAGTGCTGACCAATGAGCAAGCAGCTTCCACAGTGAACAGGCCCACAGGAACACCAAAACAGAGAAACGAGGCCAAAAGCTTTCACTTGTATCAGATCTTTAAGAATAAATTGCGGTTGAATAGTTGCAATCTATGTTTGGACAACGGTGTGAAATATTAAAGGACAACAAAAGAATAGTCCTGACAACTCTGGAGCATTGCTTCAGTAAAGTAGTCATATGAAGCTCCTTCGTTCGAAAGATGGGTGGAATAAAACCTTTTTAATAAACTAAAATCTGAAAAAAATAAAGTTTACTGAATAGAATGGAAAAAGGCTTTGTAGTGGGGGGGAAATAAACTCACAAAACACAACATGTACCAATTTAAATTCTGTAAGGATCCAAATGTTCAAATTAAATCCATGACAAAAACAAAACAGAACGAACGCTCAACAAGTTTTCCTCAAAGGTGACATGCAAATTCCTTCTTTAAAAAGGGCTTCGTCACGAAGTCAACCGATCCCAAGGTGAAGGCAGAGTCTTCCCATCTTTTCACTCAACGGTACAGAACATAAATCAGGCACTTTTCCGAGTTCAACAGAGACACCGTACAAGAGTTAACAAGACAACTGTCTATCGTGGTGGAGAATGCCACTGCCATCCACAGTTTTTCTGATGTTGCGGAGTCTGTAGGAAGCAGTCTCACCTGTGTGTGTGTGTGTGTGTGTGTGTGTGTGTGTGTGTGTGTGTGTGTGTGTGTGTGTGTGTGTGTGTGTGTGTGTGTGTGTGTGTGTGTGTGTGTGTGTGTGTGTGTGTGTGTGTGTGTGTGTTTGTGTATGTCTGCGCGTGCTAGTATCCGTGTACAACACGTGTCCCGCGGGCTCACAGAGTGTAGGTAGCTTGTGTGTGGTCATGCTCCACCCGGCACCCCTCAAGCACTTGCGGTGTGTGTCCGACGCTTCCAGGCTTCCGGTCTCGTCGCTACGCGCCGCCCCCCTCCTCGCTCTCCTCCATGACGATGACGTCGCCGCCCACCCCCTCCCCCGTTCCGCGGGCGTGGCGGGAAAAGTGTCGCGCGACCCCGGGCGACCTCAGCTCCACGTCCTCTGAGCGGGGCCCGGGCCGGTACCCCCGGGGGTCGTACCCGGGGTAGTACTGGGGTGGGTAGCCGTGCCGATATGGATCTTGCTCCTCGTCCTCGTCTTCCTCGTCGTCGTCGTCGTCGTCATCTACTTCCTCGGCTCCTCGCCGCTCGCTGTTGTAGGCCACGGCACCCGGGTTGTAGCCGCCGTGCGGTAGCGCTTGGACTGGTGGTGGTGGTGGTGGTGGTGTGGTGTGGTGGTGTGGTGGTGGTGGTGGTGGTGGTGGTGGTTGGAGGTGGGAGGGGGGGGGGGGGGATGCACTGGGTTAGGTCTCTGGGTTCTAGACATTGTTTTCCCGACACAGATCAGCGGAGCTGTCTGTCTCCTGATGCCCACTCCAAGGACAGAGTGCAGCCGCGTGGCTCACTTCAATCACGGTGTTGAGTTGAGAATACAAGCGCGTACTCATGACACCAACCCCACACCACCACCACCACCACCACCACCATCACCCTCCACCACCACCACCACCACTTGGACGGAGCCGAAGATCATTACAGGGATTAGAGTTACCCGGCATGAATGACAAAGGCAGCCAGCAAGCAGACTGAATGTTAAGACAGCAGGACTGAACAGGAGTCCTTGAGAAGAATGAGCGCAAATAGGGGAATGGGGGAATTCGCTATGGATGGGGGGAAAAGTTCAATAAGCAGGCCCTTTCTTCTTTTGCTTTAGGCAAACATTTGCCCTTCTGTTTTCTTTTCACGTTGCGGATTCTCCCTACTGGTCAACAGAGAACATTGAACGCGGGTTCTTGAGTTCTTGACGACAGAAGGACTTCAAGAGCCCTCGGATTGATTATGCATGACGAGGCCTCGAAAGAGCTGATGAATATTTACACGAGACGGGGTCTGCGATGTGCTAATGAATGGATCAAGTTTAAATTTGCCAAATAACATTCAGGGAGTCACTGCCAATCCATCTTGTGTGCTACTCCTATTATTCTTAATTTTCTGAATGAGCACAGCACTACACCCACTTTGTGGAGCAGAACACAGGGCATACATCTTTCGGTGTGCCTGTTCAGCTTGGTGATCAGTATCCTGCGGCATCCTCCCAAACCTTTTGATCTGAAGGGAGGCGATAGGTCCTTCTCCAGCCTGTAGTGCTTAGTATCGGTGCCTTGATGGGACGGCGAATATGAGACGCTTCATGAAACAGATGGTGTCCTCTTGATGGATGTAGGATATTAGGAGAACCAAACCCCCTGACCCGTCCTTTAGTTCAGTCAGCGGACGACAGGTGTGTCGCATCAACGCTTCACCCACAGGAGACAGGGTTAACATATCAGCCGATAATGAGTTCTCCATGCAATAGCATGTGTTTGACCTATAGAGGGCGTCCTTTCATATTGTACACCAGTGCGCAAGCGGTGCCGGGGGGCCTGGCTCTCGTTTAAACGGTCTCAAGCTTCTACGACAAGGACCACTTAGTGGCTCTGGTTTTGCCCTTTCCAAGTCGCTAATGCTAACAGGGTTTGAGTTTCAAGAGGAAAGGCTTTTTTGGCGGGAAAATGTTGACCACACTGCAGCTTTTGTGTGGAGCTGGAAGGGGTTAAACGCAGGGTTGAGTTAGAGCCATGATGGTCCTTCATCATGTCATCAAGTGTTGTTTTGTGAAGGTTTTGAGTTTTTTTTAGGGAATCCATTAAGCTCCTTCACATGCAAGTCTTTTATGGAGAGAGGTTGGGCGAGGGAGGGGTGGGGGCGGCAGGGGGCGGGGGGGGGGGGGGGAATGGCAGGGGCTTGAGGAGTAGAAGGGGGAGGAGGAGGAGGAGGAGGAGAGGAGGAGAGCCGAGAGAATGGTCTTCAGTAGTCATTCCCGTAGTCCCGTTGAGCTAAAGTGGCCAAGAGGAACACCCACCGAGGGAGAAAGAGAGTGGAGGTGGAGACGGAAGAGCACAGAGGGAGAGAAAGATGGTCACCACATTATGAAAATAGAAAAGTTACCCCAACAGTGTGTTATTGCAGTCAGACCACCACACCGATATGACCTCTCTGACCTTTGAGCATGCATTCATGGAGGTCCAAGCACAAGCGATAATCCATGAAACTCATTGTGTTTCTCAATCCTTACCTTTCCATCATTTCATGAATCATGTTTACATTCCAAACCAAATGTTAAGTTATAAAATGTGTAAAAAGAAGAATGCTTGTGTGTAATCTCTATCTACAGGAGAGTTTAACTCTTGCTTCCCATCAATAAAAACAAAATGCCAACAACAAGAAGTGGAGGAAAATGTGCGGCATTTAGTTTGACATTTAACCAATCGTCTTACATTAAGGTTTAAAACACCAAAATCAATATACTCTTAAACCTGCCACATATCTCAGGATTCAAATAAGATCATACTTGTTTTGAGAACAACACACAAAATAGTATCCATAACACAAAGTTGGATGCTACACCTTGGAATGTGAAGAAAAAAAGATTTGATAAAATGTGACATTACCAAAACCTTGAATACGATGGATGATGTAACGTCTCGTCCGTAAACTATTTGACAGAGACGATAAGCTGTGTGTGTCTGACAATAGTGACTCTAAATAGCCTTTACTGGTGTGTATATCCAACCTCCATTTGTCTCTGTCGGTGTGTGTTTGTCTTTGAGGCTGAGTGTAACGTTACGCATGTGGACTGATGGCTGTGTATGTCAGCGCTGTTCGTTGGATCGCACCTAGGTGCGGACAGCCCTGTATAAACGTCACAGTGGAACAAGTCTGCCAATGCCATCACTCCCAAAACCCTCAGAGTGTTTTACAAGGCCAATAACCACCTCAGAGTCCTCAGAGGCCACCGAAACGCAGTTTAAAAAGTTGTATACATGGATAAAAAAAAAGCAGGATTAAGGGCCGGGTCAGGCAGTAAACTTGGTTGTGGTACAATTATGCAGAAGTAAAAATAATTCAAATCAAAATGTCGGGATTCTTTTTAAACCGAGAGTTCAACAGGAAATGGATAAACTGACATGACCGAATAAGGGCTGAAGGGAATTTGGACAATTGGCTAACTTGAGGCAAAATAAGGGTAACATCAGCAACAATTAAGTCACGTCATCAGGATCTTTAAAACTAACAAAAAAAAAACTCCACTTTAGCTAGCATGTTTTAATTCTGGGATGTAGCAGGCAATACCATTGACTACACAGTTTATATGCAGAATTCATGTTTTTCTGAGCTCCTCATCCATGAAATGTCGCTTTTTGGCAATATTAAACACTTTCTTACGAACAAGGTTTGACTCAACTCTAGATTGTGCTAACTCTTCCAACTTGGCTTCGTTCTAAAAATCCTTAACCCATTAACCTCTGATGATGTCGCGCCACACACGGGCCAATGTTAGCTCTGAAATGCTTCAAACCTCCACCTCAGCGTCCTATCCCCCCCCCCCCCCCCGTGTCTGTCTAATACTCACCGCCAACGTTGTACCCCATGCAGGAGTTCTGATCACAGTACCCAGGGGACCCCGGTGGTCCACTGGACCCAGGGGAGCCCTGTCTCCCTGGGGTGCCCTGGGTACCCGGCCTGCCAGGTGGTCCCTGGCTGCCTGTCCGACCCTCGCCTGGTAAACCTGGGGGGGGGGGGGGTCACGTCAATCCGTTTAGCCTCAGGTTAGCATTGGGGTTTCCTTACTCTGTTTATCTCTGTATGTGTGTTTGGTCCAAACCGACTGTAAACAACGTTTCCGCCATTTTGTCAAAGTGTCAAACGGTTGTTTATAAAATGCACAGGGCAACGCAGGGTCATTATGGACGCTTCGATTCGTGTGACAGGGGAATTCATCGAGGAAGCTAATAACGAGGTAATGAATCTAAAATAAAGAAATATAATTAGGTAGATATATACGCTGTTGCACTGATGAAAGGCCGATGACCAACGGTGATTGACGAACAGCCCGGAGACCCCAATTAATAATTGAGTCTACATTTATCAAGCCCCAGACCTAGAACAGTACGTTTTACGTGATATATATATCAACATATGTATAATTATACCCCCTAACAGCATCCAGATGGGCATGGTGGATTTGGTCACAACGCACCCAAAGACCCCGTTGAGGTGCCAGGAGGGTCCCAGAAGACCGGAGCAGCGCCAGCACTAACCCGTTGACCTGGCCTGCCACCCCTTACGTCAGCCGGTGAAGCACACGCTCGTCAGCTGGGGTCCGAGCCCAATACTCCCTGGGATTAGGCTTCCTATTTGTTTTTCGCTTTGGACCCAGAGATCTACGTTTTCGCTTTTTTTTAGCAGGATAAAATTCTCCGTCGGCGCCTGTGCTGGTGCGGCGAGCAGCCGCACACAAATCAATATTTTCTTGGAGGAGTTTCTCATTTGCCGTAATCCAACAGATATTCCAGGCGAGGAGGGGGGGGGGGGGGGGGGGGGGGTGCGTTCAGGTGCCTGAGGCCCGGTCTTTATGGAAGGGATTCTTCTACTTTAGGGGTTTTATGTGATTTTTCTGCTGAATAATCGCCTTTTTTCTCTATTTTTCGATCCCAAAACAATAAAGCAAACATGTATTATGTATTCTGTCAATAAAAGGATGGAAAGAATACGTAAAAAAAATCAATGTAGTTATATTTATGTGCTACAGGCATAAATTCGTTTTGCTATTGTTCTATTGCAGGGACTGTCATTTAATTTGAGAATACGTTTCCTTCTGTTGGTATTTGAAGTTATTGGTGCTTTTATTCTGCTGATGCAAACCGCACCAAGAAAATCAGCACTACAGTAATTTAATTTTACAGCGCTGAACAAGACTTTCTTGTTCTGTTGTGTGTCTGTGAGTGTGATCGTGTTTGCGTGACGTGTGTGTGTGTGTGTGTGTGTGTGTGTGTGTGTGTGTGTGTGTGTGTGTGTGTGTGTGTGTGTGTGTGTGTGTGTGTGTGTGTGTGTGTGTGTGTGTGTGTGTGTGTGTGTGTGTGTGTTGTGTGTGAGTGTGTGAGGTGAGAGTATGTATTTGTATTGTGTGTGTTTGAAGTTGGTGTGCGTATGTATTTTGTGTATGGGTGTTTAGTGTTGTGAAGTTTTGTGAGTGTGTGAGTGTGTGTGTGTGGTGTGTGTGTGTGTGTGTGTGTGTGTGTGTGTGTGTGTGTGTGTGTGTGTGTGTGTGTGTGTGTGTGTGTGAGTGTGTGTGTGTGTGTGTGTGTGTGTGTGTGTGTGTGTGTGTGTGTGTGTGTGTGTGTGTGTGTGTGTGTGTGTGTGTGTGCGTGCGTGCGTGCGTGCGTGCGTGCGTGCGTGCGTGGTGTGTGTGTGTGTGTGTTGTGCGCGTTACTGTACCGGGGGCTCCAGGGGGTCCTCGCGGTCCCTGAGATCCGATGCCGTGAATCCCCCTCTCTCCCTTCTCCCCTGAGAGTCCTGCAAACCACAGGCACCACAGCGGCTGAGCGTAGGACAAGACGGATACCTTTCTCTAACGCAGCCTATCATCTGAGACCTCATCTGGGATCACTAACGAAACGTCGAGACGGCCATTAATAAGACAAAAAAAAAGACAAAAAATGCATTGACCAAAGAGGGATCAAATGTAATATTTACCTTAGAAACCATACCCCCCCCCCCCCCCCTCCATAATGGCGACTTGGCCAAGCAATCGTCTCGGATGCCTCCGCGCCAGATCATGACAATACCTTATGGGTATCTAGAGGCTGCATGCGTTTTTTTCCAGCCAGTTCTTCCCAGCCTTCATTTGTCTTCAGAGAGCCTTCTGATAACTCTGACGCACGCTAACGCCGTGAATCCAACGCCCTCGTTGTGTGCGGTTGACGACGTCGTTTCAGAAATGAACTGCATCGAAGTTAACTTTGTTTCAGTGCTCAAGACGGCACGTGCACAGCCGTCTGGTTTATTACCGTCGAAGCTGTGTGTTGGTGTGTGTGTGTGTGTGTGTGTGTGTCTATTTGTGTGTGTGTCTATTTGTGTGTGTGCGTGTGGTGTTGTTAGGGGGTTGGTAAGCGGTTTTAGTGGCAGCGGGGTTAAACCACAGTTTAATAGGGCTGTACAACAAACACCTTGGCCCCTGTCCCAGCAGCGGTGGACTGAAGGCCCGTAATGGACGAGACCGTGGTGCAGTGTGTCGCTGGGGGAGTGTTATGGGGATACAGAAGGAGACAGTTACTTTCATAAGGCCATATTTTTTTTTTTGCAGAGGGTTTTTGTGGCAGGACGATGACCTCATGTTTAAAATGATGTTAAAATGATTGGCTGCATATGGGTTAGATTGCACCTCCTGGGGCGAAACCCTAATCACACTTTCTGTAATGGTGAGTCAAAGCTCTGGTGGCTCTGCTGTGTGTGTGGGTTGCTACGAGAGGCAGACAGTAGTCTGTGTTTTTAACATTAGCAACGATGGTACTTATACATTCGCAGGAGGAGACGAGTTACGCGGCTG
>OLKM01000359.1:235000-237500 GCA_900291075.1 Melanogrammus aeglefinus | reverse complement strand
ATACGTGTGCACGTGTATGTGTGTGCGTGTGTGTGTATGTGTGTGTGCGTGCGTCTTGTGGGTGTAGCTCTCTCTCAGCATTGGGAGAGTGATTTATGCTGCAGTCTCTAGCTAGTCTCTTTACTCTTTGCCCCTCAGAGGTGGACCCAGGACGGTAGTAGCAGTCGTCAACATCGCTGTCTGCACTTGAATCCCTTTCCCTTAGTTTGGCAACTCTGAATGTATCAGTAACTCTCGTCTTGGAACAAGATCATAAGCTCTTGTCGTCTTACTTTATGATTCTGATTCAGTTTATGATGCGTGCGTTTCCCCTACATGACATGCAATCGAAAACAGACATTTTTATTATTTGTTCCTGGGAGTGAAATGTCAGTAGATATTGGTGTACACTGGTGTACAGAGCTGTGTGCTGTGTTTCTAACTGGGACACACGGCTCCCAGTTAGTTATTAGCAAGCGAATGCTTAATTGCAATGAGTTGTCTGCGGGATTTATCGCTGAATCATGCAGAGACAGCATACCTGTGGGAGACTTTATAGATGGAGCAAGACGAGAAAGGAGAAGGAATGACAATGTTTATTTAACCTACCGGAACCCCCTGGTCTCCTTGTGATCCAGCAGAGCCCCCTGGTCCAGGGAGCCCCGTGGCTCCGGGGACCCCCTGAAGGAGAGACGGAGAATGAGGGAGCGAGAGAGGGAGCGAGAGAGAGAGAGAGAGGGAGAGAGGGAGAGAGAGACCAAGATTACAACGCTTTCCTTAAATTTTACAGTCGCCCTTTTACCTTACATTGTGTTGTATTTTTGGACCATTTTGTTTTAAATTGTGCATGCAAATGCAAGGGTTGGTCCGGTGTTGTAAATGCTAAATGGACTGCATTTACAGAGGACATTTATAACCTTTGGCTGCTCAAAGGGCTTAACAACATAACCTCCCATTCACCCATTCATACACCAAGAGCCCTTTCAACAACACAAGGCAACAGCCATTGTTAGAGAGCAGTTAGGGTTATAGGCTTTCGATCCCCGGGCCGCTGCCTACGGTGCCTCAGTCCAGACCGGCGGAGGGTTGAACTCACTAGAGTCCCAGTTGGTCCCTGATGTCCCTGGGGTCCGTCTTTACCAGGAAGACCCTGAGAAAACAAAAAAAGAGTTGAGGACACATAATCACCCCATACCTCAATCACGTCACATTTTATCAAGTACATTGTCCCACAAAATGAGCAAGCATTGGTTTGTAGCAATAGAATAAGCGCTACTGGTATAAATGACTCTACCGAACAGGCTACCAAGCAGACTATTATCACATCACTTAATGATGTATGAAATGATGCATCCTGGGAATTGGAGTTCCAGGTCGAGGTCAGATGGGTGAGGTGCGTTCTGCACTGGATACTAAAATGTCACTGTATGCTCCTGTTCCTCTAGCCATCCTTTATGCTTTTAACAGTATCAAATGTCAGGAAATTGCAATTGCTGCCTCTGATTGGCTGCCAGTGTAACAGGGGATTAACCAATGGCGGGTGGAATTACCTGCTGCCACTAACTGCGTTTGGCAGTTTAGCCAGTAACGGTTTGCCTTGCTCATCTAGGTTTGTTCATTTAAAATGGTTAAAAAGGTTGCATGCTTGAAGAGTGCATATGGTACATGGGTTCGTTGAAAGGCTTCCGAAAAGTTAATGTCAGGCTGTGGAAATCTTCCATTTAGCTCTTGACATTTGTGTTTTTAAGTAAAATCTGCTTATCTGACAAAAAATAAATAAATCTCATTCACCTTTGTTATACGAGCAGGAAAGTAACCCCAACATAAATGATTCATGTTTTTCCCAGATCCAGCCTGGTCCGATTTATCGTATTTGACACACTCAGCGTAGTTGTTTCTTTTATATAATCCTCCGGAACTGTGTAAGAGGTAGGGCCACTGCCAAGACCTCAGCTGGCCCTGCTCACTTTGTTTGGTTTTAACGGCCCAAGTATGTCGTCTCGTCAACCTCGTCAAGCGGCACCACCTGCACATCCCTTCATAATGTCATCCTTTCCATTGTCTGGAGTTCTCTAAGACCCCTGTCAGGGAGTATTTGTTTCAGAGATACCGTGACACAGGATGGCCTCCTGCACTTCACTGGCACATAGCGAGAGGACACGTCCTCGATGTGATCCACGCAAGTCTGCAGAGAGACGCCGCCTGAGCTGATGCAGTTGGCCATTGAAATAGGAGTTACACAAATAGCATCGTACTTTATTCCGAGAGATTTTGAGTATAAAACGGTGAAGAGTATTTGGTCTGGTGAGAGATGACTGATGTTTGCGTATAGCCAACTGTTGGGTCAATCGTAGGTTAGGTTCTGCTGCATAAAATGGAGGTGTTGAGTAGGTCAAAACCCCTGCAAATGTTTGGCAAGAGTTCTAAGAAAATAAAACACAAATCGAATAATTCTCACAGAAGGGATAATATTAACACCCAGAAGCTTTGGGATTCCCAATAGCGATGCCTCAAAGTTCAA
>OLKM01000359.1:222500-230000 GCA_900291075.1 Melanogrammus aeglefinus | reverse complement strand
CAAACACACACACAGACACACACGCACACACACAAGCACGGAAAAACACACACACACCCATACACACACACATGCACGCACACAGACACACACGCACGCAGAGAAGCGCACACACACACTCACACATACACGCACGCACACAGACACCCCGACGCACACACACAGGGTGTCCTCATGTCCTTACCGGGGCCCCCTGAATGGAGCGTCCAGTGAGGCCCTGGGAGCCGGGGGGCCCTTGGGGGCCTGGGGGGCCCGCTTCACCCACTGGTCCTTGGAGTCCCTAAAAACAAACAATCAACCAAGGGATTTAGATTCTACCCAAAACGTATACCTGTGTAGTGTTAAGAAATAGGAGGGGTTCTTAATTAAAATAGTAGATGCACCCTGTGCATTAAATTCAGCAGCAGCAACAATCATCATTTTAGGGGAAACATCCAGCTCCAAACAGAAAATGGATGCTACAAATGCTGCTCCTTTGCTTCAGGCTTCGAATAAATATGAGGTTTAAAGTTAAAAGCGCAAAGCAGTGAAGTATAGTAGTCAAGGCTCTGGGGGAAGAGGCTACCGTTGGCTGTTCAAAGGCCTGCTTGCTCCAGGAAATTGACTTGGGCATGCCTCCATCCACCCAGAACCAGGTCAAAGCCAGTACTGCAACATAATAGATCCAGCCTGATGATTTCAAGGGGCGACCGGACCAACAACAGAAACAGACCCAACCGGTCAAAGCAACTGTTTTGACCAACACCACACAGAATGTTGTGCTGCTGTTCGGCAAGTTATTCAGACAAATAAAGTTCCACTAAGTTATCTCGACATGTATTTTTTATTCGTCTCACATTTTCTCCTAATCTGTACAAAAAAGTAGATAGTTCTACAAAACAAAAGCTTTTTTATTATTTTTATAAAGACCATTTTGCTGGATATTGATTGTGATTCACAATCCCTTTCAATTGACCTTTCAATGTTTTCCAATGTTCCTCTTCGGAGTCCAATGTTAGAAAATTCAATTCGATTTATTTGGTACAAAAGGGTTATCCAAAAGTATATCACAATTCAAATAACCTTCCAAGCAAACCAAAACTAACTTAGTCTTGCAAAATAAAGTTTAGCGAAAGTGGACTGAACGCGGTCAAACCCTTTTTTTTGTAACCACCGTCACTCAAACTTATTGGTTAACCAAACAGAGTTCCAGTCTAAATCTTCTGGGCTTCTGCCCCTGTGACGTCAGTGCTGTCATTGCTCTACCTTGAACGAAAGTATAAACCATTACGAGAATCAAATTTGACCATTCCAACATATAAATGCATTGATGAACATTTAAAGGCATCAATTATATTTACATTCAAAGGTATTTACATAAGAAAAGTAATTCATTTGCATAATGGCGAAAACATTCCGGCCCCTAATTCTTGTGCTACAAGCAATAACAACACAATTCAGAATTCCAAACATAATAAATTGCACAATGTGCCCTACCATTTCACCCAAGTAAAGGGGGATAATCATATAACGTGTGACTACAACAACATTTGGGCCCAGCAAGGATTGCATGCTCCAAATACAACACAACTATTCAAAGTCTACAAGTAGGGGTACACAAACAAGTTCCAAGTACTGGGTGGCCTGGCCATTATTCAACACAATATGCTATAATTGTTGGATGAAGACGCTCTTCTTTCTAGACAACATTTGGCGTGCGGCTCTATTCAGAGCTGTGGCTTCTTGCACAAAGACCTTGACTCAACAACCACCTTCTCCACCTTTTCCCTCTCGTTTTTCAGCATACTAACTAATAAAATAATATAACTCTTTTTCATGTTCCCGGTGTCTGTGTCTGTGGAGGAGCTTTGAAAAGAAGTTTGGAAAAATACACATTGGTTTGAGAACAAAGCCTAAGCCATTGAATACCTGGTTGCATGTGAACCTCAGCTCTATTTTGGTGGCGTGCCAGTTTTATGATTGAAGCAAAACCTTGCTGCGAGTTTTCATGAATCCAATCCCCCTTCCATTTCTTTGGGCAGTTATTTATTACCAAGCAGACCATTTTCCGCGAAATTACGATGCACTGTTTTGGATTTTTTTTTAATAAAACTGGCTAAATTACAGGAAATCGAAACACATTAAGAAACAGTTTCCAGTACAAAGTATAAGGTAGCTGTTGCTGGTGTCAATATAGAACCCCACCCTGACTCCATCCAATATAGCAGCCTATCGCCTGCTTGATAGCGTTAGCATTTGAAGATGATTCCGCTCTGTGATTCCTCCTTAAGTGGCACTTAAAAAGAACACTTAGCATTAAGCATTAAGCATTGTGTAGCGTCTTATCCAAGCTATCTTTGTTGCGTACAGGGAATGGGTTAACCTAGCAGTTGTACGGGCTTGGCACTTGATTCTATGAACATCCTTACTGCACCGACATCGATATATTGTTGTCTTCCCTTTCTTCTGACAAATGTACTTGTTAGTTGCTTTGGCTAAAAACATCTGCTAAATGACCTACATTTAAATGTAAGTGCAAGTGTGCAAGGTCAAAGGTTAGGCGAATAGCCTGCTCTCAGACCATTTCGCCACGTCACTTACCATGCCCCCAGGCTCTCCTCTGTCTCCTCTGGATCCCCTGATCCCTGGACCGCCCTGGGACACAGACACAAGAAGAACAACAACAACACAATCAACCATGAGGGAGGAAGCCTCGCTCGTCATGCTAATCAAACTGCCAATTGGGCCCTTGGTATATGTGAAGAGGAAGACTTCGACACAATACATCAAGAAAAAAGATCAGTGTTATGTGCTTGTGTTTCCAGATGTTAAACCTTCCAGAAAAGAGATGTTTGGTTCTTAAAGATAAGATAAGATAAGAAGGGAAATCTTTAGGAAACCTCAGCATCAGATCTCCACCACCACCACCACCACCACCCTAACCCGAGGTAAGGGAAGAAGAAGCTTGACGGATTTAGACCCCCGGCGATTGGACCACCATATATATTAGAGATGCGCGGATGGAGCTATGACTGATTTAGACCCCCGGCGATTGGACCACCATATAGGCCTATATTAGAGATGCGCGGATGGGCTATTATTTTATCCGCAAAGCCGCATCACAAACGCACCACATCCGACCGCCACCCATCCACACCAACGTTTTTAAACCATTTTCAAAACCGCAACCGCCCGCCATCCGCCGGTTGTATTTCGCTTACTATATAGGCTAATATGCCCATTGCACTTTATTCAAAAAGAAAGCCTCGATATCAAAGTAACGCTGACTCGAGCCTATTAATTCCAAAAGTCCACCGCACAACAGTGCAACCTGTATGTTCAATTTTTAATTGTAGGCTACATAACAACCCCAAAACTTGCCTGCTCGACAACTGTTCTTACCTTCTTTCTTTGCTGTGGATGTTATTGAACTAGAAGTTGAATTTGTTCTGTACATCTCGCACTGCCATTGCCGAATGTCACTTCTGAGTCAAATCCATCCATAATCTCTTTTAAATTCCTTATTCCACGAGTGGTAGGCTACAATGATGGGCTGTTTTAAAATAGAACTAATATCGAAACAAAATAACCCAGGCGCAGTCTCATCTACCAGACGTTTGCTTAGTGGCCTAAGGCGCTGCAACGAGACGCGACATCGCGAGGATGGATCATCACTTAATTTAAACTTTTTTTTTTCTCCTGGGAGTATGTGTGTTTGTGTGTGTATTTAACAATGTATATATATTTTTTAATTTGATTGGTTAAACCTCCAACCGCCCGAATTTGTTTAAAAAATGTCACGTCATCCGCCCGATCCGCGGTTTAGCCGCAGAGTCCGCGGCTTAACCGCGGACTCTGCGGCTAAACCGCCAACCGCGCATGGCGCATCTCTAATACATATATTCAAAATCCCACACAACCCAGGCTGCTATGACTCACACTCTGCTCTTCATCTTCCCTACTGCCTCAATACCTGTGACAAGGCAATAGGTCTATCCTAACATTGCATATGGTCATAGATTCATGGGCCTTGTAGCAGAAATATTCAGACAGTTTGACCCTATTGGAAGATAGTCCTTCTAAATTGAAAAACTGCCGTTAAAAAAGACACAATGGCCTCACGACCGCCTCAGCCTGTTTATAAGTGGGGGCCGTATATAAGAGAGATTGACTTAGATAACTTTCCGTGTAACCTTCTTCTCATCTTGATATCCGCAGGTTTGAGGTCCGTAATAATAATTTTGAGAATCATGATTAATAGTGGAATTTGCTAGAAGAGGGATAGGGCTAGCAGGAATGGTAGAATTGTTGAAAAGAAAGTGGGCCCTGCATGGCGAAGTTTCAGAGGAATGTACTGATGAAATCCCCTTTGATATTATTAACTGACCGGTGACGTGCAAGCTAAGCACGTGCCCTGACAACACAGTGAGTAGTCTGTCCATACGATAAACTATCGCTGGTTATCTATATTGAACGTGGGGGGTACACCATCTCCGGAGGTCCGGTTTTTCAATGCTTATCTACATCTCCCCCAAAAAACGTTCCCTCCTGTTACCAAGTAAAAGACCAGACCTCTGTCAGGGTCATTGATCTCACTGCCATTTTTCTGATCCCAAATTGAACCGCTTTGTGTAAACATGGCCCAAAGATTAGAGTGTGAACCAGCAGCAGATGTCAAATCGCGCCATGTCTCTTGTAGTTTGCGTTTCCAGTATTAGCATCTGTGCGGGCGCATTACAAAGCCCGGGGGGGTGCTGCGACCGCAAGCGCTGTAAAACCCGCTCTGACCCCTCCAGCCGCCGGTTCTGGCCAAGGCCAGGCAGCCGCACATCTGCTAGTCATCGGACCCCGTCGGATCAGGGAGGGATTGGACGTTTTCTTTCCAGTGTTTGCTTTAATATGGCCCCGCTGGGAATAAAGGGGGAGGCTAGTGGCAGACGAGTAGAGGGCGATAAGAATAAAGAACAACAAGGACAAGCTACGAGCATGGCCTTAGTTGTGTTGGGGAGAGTGCTTTGTTTGATTTGCATTCCAGGATTTGTTTCTTATTACAGTGTTTGAAACACAATTGCTTAAAGGGGAACTGTCACACTCTGGATGTGACGGTAATATTAGGAGTGCAACTGAAACGGAATTGGACCAATGTTTTTCTTTTTTTTTTGGTTGCAGGCCTCAAATGAAGCAGTACTCTCTTTTATTAGAAAATAGCCTTGGGTAATGATTCATTTTGTTTTTTTGGAGAGCAGTTGTCCCAGTGTGATGCCATAATTACCATCTGTATTTAATCCCTCTAAAGCTATAGTGTTTGGCCGGTTGGATTTGTGAATTAAACGACCAAATGCTCTCAACTACTAAAAAAACGACAAAGTAGGATGGCTCTACAGCCTTAATACCAATTGTATTTCTAGGAATCAACAGATGATTGCATAAAGGAGGTTCAAATAGACAGGTAATGCCTGAGCTGGCTGGCTCCATAACGTTGAAAGATGCAGACTTGAGGGGAGTTGACGGAATAAGTTACAAGAAGCAGAGGGTATAAGGGAGTGGCTTTCAGCTTCATATGGGGCTGAGAAAAAGAGCATCCGAATGTTTATTCAACACAAAGCTGAAAAAGATAAAAGACAAATGCGAACATCAAATTCACAAAACCATGTGCGGTTGTTTTGTGGATTTCGAGGGATGTAGAGTATACTATCCAAATAAAAAAGGAAGAAGTAAATTCAGCTTCTTTCATCTCATCTATTTTCTACGTACTTTGATAAGGGTTCCTGGGTTTTACCCTGAAGGCAGCTGGAGAGGCACCGCCATGGGGGGGGGGCGTTCTGAAAGGCCTTGTGCACCGCGGGGATCCAATAGGGGCTGAAGGGATATGCATTATATATAACCTGTTGGGGCTCAGCGAACCCTGCACTGCTCTTTAACAATAGGAGTTGGGAAATCGCTCCACAGTCTTCACACGCTCCACTTCTGAGACACACAACGCATTCCCGTGGACGTTAAGCGATGGCTATTATTTCTACATCGTGTCGTGCACCACATATCACTTGGCTCCCCACCCCCACCCCACATACTTTATTTCACTGCTGAAGGACGAGCACTAGTGAGAGAGTGGAGGGAGAGACGAGCTATTAAGGAACAAGATGGATCCTCAATGGCTTCTCGTCGAGAACCAAAAAAGGAGGCAAAATGGCTTCCAAAATAAAAAAAGAACAATAAAAGAAAGAGAATAATATCTGCGGTGGTAAGAGCAAAACAAGTCTGACAGATCTGAGGGAGATTGAAAAAATACATAAATATAACTGTTCGAAAGGTAAATACAAAAAGAGTGTTGTGTGTAAACGATTATTTATTGACACTTAGGGGGAAATTTGGGTCATGCCACAGTTATTCCCATTCTAGAATATAAAAATATCTAAGCAAAGAAAAAATATCTAAGCAAAGAAGAATTATATGAAATAGAAAGTATGTCTAAATCTGTATTCTACATAATATAAAAAAATGATCACATAAAACCTAATAGGATCTATAAATATAAAAAAAATGTAGTCTCAGTAAGAGAATCATTACAAATATACCATAGAAGTAAAGGCAGTATGGTGTCAGAGTATGCTAGAGTTGAATTATTCTGAGAGAGGTCGGCGAGAGAATGAGTTTGAGAAAGGAGTCGAATAGTATGATGGCCTCAGGCAGGAATGACTTCCTGTGGCACTGAATGTAATCCTGTCCAAAATGGCTGTCCACATAACACAGGGACAACATCCTCCTCTCAGCAGGTACATTGCAGGTACCGGCTGATGGGAAGAAGTTGAGGAAGGGAGACAACAAACCGGCTATGGGGCCGTCCATGTACACCGACATAAACACATACAGGGGAGGTGTGGAGAATCGCTCAGGCAGCCCTTTAGGGGTGCTCTGGTAGATCGGGGTGGTCAGCGAGAGGGAGGGGGGTACGGGAGCAGGGGAAGAGGTTACAGGGACGGTATAATCGCCAGCAGTGATGGATGCGAGCGGCCTTATAATTACTTTCACACGGCCCAGCGGTGCGGTTTCACAACCCCCTTGCAGAAGCTTATCCCGGACAGTGGAGACACTAAGCGACGGGCGTTAGAGCAATGCGATGTCACTATGAACACAAGCGCCCTCTCTGGCCAGAGTTAGCCTGTACAGCTGCATCGAAGAGCTGATTGGCCATTTGTCACGATTGCAAAGTTGGCGACACAAAGACTGACAAAAATACACTTAAAAGGCGATGCAGCAGTAGTAAGTGTATCTTCAAAGCAGGTGATAGTGGGATCTTATGAACAGAACAGAGGCGAACAGAGGACGCTACAGAGAGGTGAGCAGGAGGCGAAGGCTGGGAAAGCAGAGAGGAGGTTGAAATAGAGATACGGAGGGCAGAAGGAAGCGAGAGGAATTCAACTGCGGAGAAGGACCCGGAGGAGAACACGTGGTTTGCATGACCGCACAATGCCTCTGTGGGAAATAATTGCGACACGTTAGGTATAATTGTATGTGAAATCA
>OLKM01000359.1:207500-217500 GCA_900291075.1 Melanogrammus aeglefinus | reverse complement strand
AGCATTGTTGCTGTCTTTGAGGAAACTGTAGAATATTCAAATGAGTTTGGTAGGCTGTTGTGAAGGGCAACTGGATGGTTGATATATATATATATATATATATATATATATATATATATATATATAATATATATTAATGCTGTCTTGGTGGAGAAGCCTCGAACCAGTGTCAAACTTGGGTCAAATATATCTATACTGTATTTTAATATATTTTCAAAATTAAGTATATTTTCCAGACAGAGACAAAAATACCAAAGAAAGGCTATTGGTGTCAAGCACAAAATGAGCCCAGTCTAATTATATTGTTGGATGCCCCTGATGCTCAAATGAGAAAATTGGTGCCAAGTGCTCTGAACCATGAAATTTAAATAGCCATGTTGATTTGGTAGTCATGAAGCAGCAACAAATCAAAATGTTTTCAATTAAATTGGACAGCAGCCACTCTCATTTGCTTCCATCCCTCCCTCACACCTCGCACTGACACATACATAAACGCATGTACAAACGCACACACACACACACACACACACAAACACACATGCAACCAAAAACACAAACGCGTACACTCCAAATCCGACCATACATTAAAGGTCCCATGGCATGCCACATGGCATGTGGTGTGATTAGCTTCTACATGCCGTTTTAGAAATCTGCCCCTTATGACATCACAGGTGGGCGTTTCTACCTAGATGTGTGACGGCAATGTTTGCTACAGCCCACTGGGTAGGCTGGTAGACTGATCTATCCAGCACACATCTAGGTGGACACGCCCACCTGTGATGTCATAAGGGGCAAAACGGCTTGTACCGGCGAATCACACCACACCTGGTGGCATGCCATGGGACCTTTAATGGATGTACACACAAAACACACACACACACACACACACACACACACACACACACACACACACACACACACACACACACACACACAGACACACACACACACGCACACACACGTCTACTACAACACGTTCTACACATAACTAATAAATAAAAATAATACACAAAACATGTTCAACATGACATTAAAAGTATCGACAAAGTACACAGGAAAACACACAGACTAATTTAAGCGACAGCCATGTGGCCTCCAATGCTGGAAATGCCCCTCTGCCGGCATCTGGGAAAGTGGCTTAAGAAGGGCTTAGCCTGGCACTGGCGCTGCATGGCATGGCTGTCTGTGTGTGTGAGTGTGCATACAGCCCAGCTCTCTCAGCTCTCTCAACCTGTTTGTTTGCGTACGTGCGCATGATGCTCTTGTTTCATCAGCCAGACAGAATCAAGAGCAATTTGTCCCGCTTGTCATGACATTTAATGGTTAGATTTTAAAGGCGCACGACTTAAGTGGCGGAACAAACGGAAAGGGAATGGAACGTCCTATAAAAAGGTCAGGAAAAACAAAGGCGGGAATGCCTATTGTGTTCTCAATAAATGCCTTAGGATTATTGTTGCTGGGTTCGTTCCTTGCTTGTTATTCATGGCTCAACCCTTGCCAGCCCATTCCTCTTGCACTCTGGAGGAAGCTTCTGGCTAAGCAGGCTCAGAGAAACAGTAGCAGGTATTTTTCTTCTCCATCTTTGGCCCTTAAACGTTTCGATCATTCCAGGTCGCACAGCTGGACACCGGGCCACAGCGACTTCAGCGCCTCCAAGCCTTAAGTATAATGTGGCTCCTACTGCCCCTCGAGTCAAGTGAACGAGCTCAACGAAATGCTGATGTACTCCAGTAAACAAGCGGGTGAACAAGCCTTCCCACACGTTTTTAACAGGTGTGGCAATCTCAATCGGTCTGTTTTTAATACAGTATCACAAGTAAACAGGTTGAAGTGTGAAACTGTTGAACCAGGCACAATATGACAGATTAGCACCTGCTATATGCTGGCAGAATATCACAGGAATTTCTCAAGATACACTCTCTTCTGCGCTCTCCCTTCTCGCAGACAGGCCGTGATTTAGTTTGTACACGTCCATATCGGATCAGCTTTATTACAAAGGAGTTACATTGTTTCTCATACATCTGCTCGGCCTCCACAGACCATATCTCTGGATTCTCATTTATTTGTCTGTTTGCTGTAGGTGCATTTATCAAATCATTGGGTTTTTTGGAAAATCGCCCTTTGCGACCGAATCGCACGGATTTAGTGTCGCAGTTTAACGCTATTGCATTTTGAGTGAGGAATAACATAAAGCAAACAGGAACTGAGTTAACTCCATATAGCATTAGCTTAATCCGATATCAACTGGAACAACAGAGTGATGTTATTGTTATGCATTATAACCCACTTGAGTTCAGCTCTGGGTGGATTTGTTGTTAGACTCAGGCGATAGCATTATACTTTAAGGACAAGTGAAAATATAGAGTTTCCCTCAAAAAAGGAAAAGAAAAATGTGTCTGCTGATAAAAGTTATCTCTGGGAACTTTGCCCATACAATATACAGGAATTAAATATACTAGGATAGGAGAGAAAAAATTACTTATCTTCTTGAGACTTGAAGATAAGTAAATTGGTGCAGTAAAAAAGTGGATTCAGCATGTTTCCTTTATCCCTTTTTTTCCTTTAACTCCCTCAAGTACGGGCTAAAATGAATCACTTACTTGCACAATTGAACAATTAAAAAATGGCATTCTCCCCCTCTCTCTCTCTCTCTCTCTCTCTCTCTCTCTCTCTCTCTCTCTCTCTCTCTCTCTCTCTCTCTCTCTCTCTCTCTCTCTCTCTCTCCTCTCTCTCTCTCTCTCTCTCTCTCTCTCTCTCTCTCTCTCCCCCCCCCACACACACACACACACACTCTCTCCCACTCCCACTCAATCTCTCTCAAACTAAACTATATACATGTGTGTGTTTGTGCATGTGTGTATGCATGAGTGAGTCTGTGTATGCATGTGTGTGTGCTTCTGTGAGTGTGTGTATGTGTGTGTGTGTGTGTGTGTGTGTGTGTGTGTGTGTGTGTATGTGTGTGTGTGTGTGTGTGTGTGTGTGTGTGTGTGTGTGTGTGTGTGTGTGTGTGTGTGTGTGTGTGTGTGTGTGTGTGTGTGTGTGTGTGTGTGTATCTTTTCTAGTCCTCCTTACTCAGCAATATCTAAGCAGCTGAAAAATGGCTGTTATTATAAGTTGTTATAATAAGTTACTAACTACGTAATAGACCCTTAGAAAGAAGGGTTGGAAGCCTCTCACTGAAATCTCGCGAGAATTGCAGTCGCTGCAGGGAGAGAACGGTTGAAGCATGATTTTTGATTTGGAGGGAGAAGTGCCGGCAAGAAGAGTTTGCTGTGTTGGGTTACAGAAAACATAGCATGGGGTTATCTTAAATATTTGGGTGGAGTGAGGGTTGAGTAATGATAATAGGGAGATTTCCTGCAACAACTCAACTCTGAAGATCTCTAAACGAGACTAAAGCAAGTCTTGGTTAGGCACAATAACAAACAGAAATGATGAATCATAAGAATGGTAAAAAAACAACAACGTGTGTTTCTCCTGCAAAACCCTTTACAGGATTTTTTCATACACTGGTCTAAAACAAGCGCTTTAAGACGATATTCATGCAGAGGGGTTATTACCAAATAGGGTTGAAGCACCTTTCCCTAAATGCTTGATCATTGAAAAAATAGTTTTACGCATTGGTCACTTATAACCCAAAGGATGGGAAACTAGGGTCCAGTTTGAAAAATACCAAAATAATCCCTTAAGATCTGTATTCAGAAATCATACATCACAACTCAAAAGGAGGTAATACAGTAATAGCCAAGTAGGCTACAGACAGATAAACAATCTTTAACCCTCTGTAACATCAAAGGATAGCATATTTAAAATACATCTGGGGTTACTTCTCTTCTGATTTTTCACCATGAGACATAGTCTAGTCTACACATGGATTCCACATCGGCTTTTGGTCACTAATCCCAAAGTAAAACGATATCCGCCACCTCATCTACAAGCGTGGTCGTAATAATTCACGAGCGCGAAGGTGCAATAGCTCATCTCCTACTTTCAGAACACACAGACATATAACCTTGAGAAACTAAACATCAAGTAAAGTTGAAGCTAGAAGAGCGCTTCTATGTTCAGAATGTTATGGTCTAGTTCCCGGTATTTTTAGTCAGCCATCTGGATTCAACAAGTAGCACGACTCAGCTAGCTACCGAGCTAGGGGCTGATTTGGTGCAGGCCTGCGCTTCTAGAAACACATGTGCTGGGTTTGATATGCAGTCCAAGAAAGAGACAATCAGGTATTCATCCGAGAATAACTCCTGTCATTCTGGAATGAAGAACAATGTGCCCCTCCACATCGCAAACAAAAATGGAGTCTGATAAAAAAATCGTGTTCATGACAGCTGCAAACGCAAGACAGAGAGATGCCTATAATAGCAGGATCTATTATTACTGGTGTAGCAGGTACAAAGAATCGATGACGTTTATGAGAATAAGTAAAGACTGTACTGTGGCTCTTGAACACTGCTGACAGCGTAATTGAGTGATACATAGGCCTATGTGGTAAAGAACACTTGAGCTGAATGTTTTGGTATAATTTTGGAATTTTCCCTCTGCAATACCATTAAAGTGACTACTTGTTGGTGGTTTGTTGGTTTGTTAAGTTTCAAAATCGGACGATGACTTAGGAGTTATCACTAAGGAGTTATTAAAGATGATTCACTACAGTGATTCACAATGTTCCCTATTATTATTATTTTTTTAATATTCACTAGTTTTCTTCAATTGAAATGCGGAATAGAGAACCTGCTTATGAAAAGATATATTTTCTAAAGTGGTTTTCCATCTCCATGCTATATACCAGGCTATATCTAGGTATAGTCTGGTGTATATGTGAATACCTGGGTATTATTACAGATTATGAAAGTATATGTAATACAGACTTGTCAAAGTGTCATTCTCCCATATCCCTTGAAACATACTTGCTGGATTGGATTGTAGAGCACAGCGACTTTGACTGGTATGACGGCCTGCTGAGAATGAGAAGGAGGAACCAACCTTATGGAAGCTACCATGGAAGAGCTTCCTGATATCAGGTCCTTCAAAAGTGACCGTCTGGAAGTCTCCTTTGTAGTCGTAGTTGAAGAAGGTCAGGGTCTTCTCAGAGTCTGGGGCGAGAAGAGGAGCAAAGTGTAAGAGAGGAGTTTAGTTTTCTCTGTTGAAAATGATGGATGACAGGATGTGAAAACGTAAAATAACAACCAAGTATTACAGAGGGATGTATACACGACACTCGAGCTCACTTTGAGATGTACATTAATAATCTTGACATCCTCTTGCTTACATTGGCAATGTATTTGCAAGATGATGTCAAAAAGATTATTAATGTATATCTCAAAGTTAGCTGATAAACTCTCGATCTCAGGGGCGTGGTCAGAAGTACTCACTGTCCAGAATGAGCCCCACCAATGGTTTCTTCTCCTTGTTGAGGATTTCCCACAATGCAAAGGGTTCCTGTGGCGTCTCAGGGAGCAGGCGAAGAATCATTGAGATGGTGTAATCAGATGGCAAGCCCTCTGGATGGAGATACCTAGCACACACGCACACACGGACACACACATGGACACACACACAGCATACACATCAGGGTCTTTGTAGCTCAACAGTGGACATACATTCTTCAAATATCAAAGCACCTCAGCCCACTTGTAAAAACTTTTTCATGGAATGTGAAGGCGGGGTCCTCTGTGAGGACCCTTAATCTCTGTCAACATTGTAAATAATACCCCCGTTCAGCCAACTCTCCACCATAATAAATAAGTCATATTAGCTCCTCAAAGCCCCCATCGTCTGCCACCGGAGAACAAATGAGATCCACATTATTTGAAAATACGATATGTGATATCGTAAATAGCTAAAGCAGATGTGATTCCAAAAAGACTGAATTAGTGGCAGGTTTTATCCAACTGTGGCTCCGGTTCGCCGCAGTCACATCCACTGAATGATGAAGGCCTTCCCCTTCAGGCAGCACAGTGGTTCCACTCAGCGTCTATCACGAGCCCCTTACTGGGCAAAGAGGCACTGCCTCCATACTGCTGAGAGCATACCAGAGAATATTCCCTTTTCTTGGCGCATTACCTACGGTACCTTAAAACAACTCAAGATGGAAAGCATACCCCCTCCCTGTTATGAATGGGGCTTCAAGCCTGATTTCCTACTTGATTCATCAAACAACAGCCCTTAAACATGTACCCACCACAACCAACGGTGGTTAATGTGCTGAGGACCGATCCAATTTCGTGCGCATTGGCTACAGCAGGGCGGTGCAGCAGCGGCAAAGTCCAAAAATGATATTTTGGTTGGCAATAATGCAACGTTTGCAGGAACCAAAGTGTAGCAGATCTCTGACTGCTAATTGAAAGTATGCTTGTGGTTGGGTCCTGCCGTGGCAAACATGTAGCCAGTCCCTATCAAGGGACTGCTTTCTTTGTAGGGAAAAACGGAGGTGGATCAACACTAGGCTAAAAATAACTCTTCGAACTAATGAAAAGACACCAACGGGAACATGGCCTTGGATGGGAGACTGGAACGGAGTGATTTTATGCAACAATATGCGCAACAGTTTCTCTTTATAAAAGTGTTCAACTAACTAACTAACTGACAAACACACTGACTGATTCACAGACTGGCCGACTGAGTGACTGACTGACTGGCCGACTGACTTGACTGGCCGACCGACTGACTGGCCAACTGAGTGACTGACTGACTGGCCGACCGACTTGACTGGCCGACCGAGTGACTGACTGACTGTTGGCTTGAGGCTCAGCTGACTCACTGAGTCGCCTCCTGACTGACTGGTTCGGTTCAGTCTTACTTGGTGGGCTGGGACACCAGGGCGTCTCTGTGCAGTCGGTAGCAGGGGAAGCTGTTGAAGGAGCCCGGCTCCAGAGACACGCCCGGTACGGCGCCATACTCCTTCTCCACCAGGCCGAACTTCTCCATCATGCGGAAACCTTCAGCCGGCACACAACGCAGTTGGTTATGGCTTTTGTCACCTCCGTCATCGTCCTCATACTCAACATCATTGACGTTGTCTGCGTCGTCATCATCATCATAAGTCACCGCCTTCATCATTTTCATATTCATCGTTGTCATATTCACCATCTTTATCATCATCTTTATCATCCTCATCCTCATCCTCATCATACACCACTTAGCCATCAGCAGGAGATCCCAATTATGATGAGGACCTTGACTCACATCTACGTGCATCTTTGGAAGGCCACTGCTTTACAGTACATTACAATACACTCATTCGGCTGTTGCTTTCGTCCATCATGACTCATCATGAGTGCACTCACCAATGAAGACACAAGATCCATTCTAGAAACAAGAGATCGAGAACTTGTACAATGTGGTTTACCTGCCATGGTGTTTCCACTCATCAGAACCGATGGACAAGCTGGAAGACAAAAGATTCAAAACCCATTGTGTCTTGTTAGTGCGGTCATCCCTTCAGCACGATCAAAGTTCACTTTTGCGTGAGTTATGCATCCCTTTTTTTTTTTCCCCCAGCAGCCCCGTTTCTATTGATACGAAGGAGGTTCATCGACACGCGGTGCCCGACCTTCACGATCTAACTACAATTCGACCTTTAGCCGTCGTACTTTTTTCTCTTTCTAATGAAAACCTCTTCCTATGCACGTTAAATATAGCCTCCGTCGACTCACTGGCTGTGGCGGCCTCGCAGACGAAAGTGATGAGCTGCTCCTCGATCTTCTTCACAGCGTCCAGGTCGTCCACGAAGAAGACGTGTCTGTCGCTGGGCTTGCTGGCAATGTTCACCAGCTCCCCGTAGTCTGCGTCCGCAAAGCCGATGGCGAAGATGATGTAACCTGGCAACGGGAACGACAACCAAAGAAAGGTCATGCTTCCAAATAAAGAAAAAAAAAAGGGAGAAAGGCTAATAATTAAAGCAGCTCAAAGGGAATGTGTTGCATCTTTTCTGGCGTCGCTTTAAGTTGAAGATGGCCTTTGTATTTCAGCCTTGACATTGATTTAAAAGTCGATATTTACTCAAAGGGATTCTCAAACCGTCCCTCAATGTCATTCTCATGGAGTTTGATTTCTTCTGAAAGGGTGAATAAATCCCATAATCACTTTTTTTTTTCAGTTTAAAATGGTTCCGGTTGTGTCTCATGAAGTGTGGATGAATATTTTTATGTGGTTTAGAATAAAATGAATAAATTCGTTAAAGGGGGAAATTCTCTTTAAAAGCAAATAAATATGCCAATTCTAGCATAAAAAAGGTTTTCCAGATGAGGTGGTTTCGGGCATCTGGTAAATGATGCCTATGGGCGCCTCCCTTGGGAGGTGTTCCAGGCACGACCAGTGGGGAGGAGACCTCGGGGAAGACCCAGGACTAGGTGGAGAGGTATATTCTCAACACTGGCTTGGAACGCCTCGGGAATCCGCCGGGTCAGAGCTGGTCATGTGGCTCGGAATGGGAAGTCTGGAGCCGCTGCTGAGCTGCTGCAACGGGAACGCAACCAAAGAAAGGTCATGCTTCCAAATAAAGAAAAAAAAAAGGGAGAAAGGCTAATAATTAAAGCAGCTCAAAGGGAATGTGTTGCATCTTTTCTGGCGTCGCTTTAAGTTGAAGATGGCCTTTGTATTTCAGCCTTGACATTGATTTAAAAGTCGATATTTACTCAAAGGGATTCTCAAACCGTTCCTCAATGTCATTCTCACGGAGTTTGATTTCTTCTGAAAGGGTGAATAAATCCCATAATCACTTTTTTTTTCAGTTTAAAATGGTTCCGGTTGTGTCTCATGAAGTGTGGATGAATATTTTTATGTGGTTTAGAATAAAATGAATAAATTCGTTAAAGGGGGAAATTCTCTTTAAAAGCAAATAAATATGCCAATTCTAGCATAAAAAAAGGTTTTCCAGAGTGCTGGTTTCCTATTCACTGCACACCCTGGTATGATGTGAGTTTTGACAACTCGCTCCTATGGATCCCAATGTGACTGTCACCACTTCTCAGATCACACTTTTGCAACACGTAGACAGAAGTTCTCCCTCTCAAACTGGGGTTTACTCGCCAATGTTTAATGTGTTTAAACAATAAATATTACATCCTGCATTCCCAAATCAACATTCCTATCAGGGGACATTCCCCGGAGGGGGGGGTGGACTAACATTCATCCATTCATAAAAACATTCATACACACATTCACACGCCGACGGCGGTGCTAGCAAGGCGGCACATCGAGCTCTTCGGGAGCAGCCGGGGGTAGGTCAGGTGGTCTTGCTCAGGGACACCGCGACGCTCACACACTCACAGCCGGGGATCGAGCTCGCCAGTCGACCCACTCTACCTCCCGAGCCGCCGCCGCACCGACCCACCCACCTTCCACCTGCATCTCCTTGGAGACGGTGTTGACGTCGTCCTGGGAACGGCCATCAGTCAGGACCACCAGCACCTTGGGGACCCCCCTCCTCGCACCTCCTTCTGGGGTGAAGATGGACTCCTTGACGTGCTTGATGGCGCGGCCTGGGAGAGGGGGTTCAATGACAGGGGGGAAAACAACAGAGGAACACCATTTATACCGTGGAACAAACGATATGCCAACATCCACAAGGAGCAGAGGCACGCCGACGCTCACAAAGTCACATCGCTCGACATGTTGTCCCTCCCTCGTGTGTAGGAGACACAGATGTTTTGTGTTAAAAGGCCAGGATATTTTGTAAAGCCGCTTATAAGATTCATGTGTTGTGATCTGGGTCCCAACAGACATCCCCCCCCCCCCCACACACACACACACACTTTGTAATTGCTTCCAGAGCAGAAGTAACTGATGTAGTACCGACCTCCCTATTATTTTATGCGTGTGTTAGAGTATGCCGTTGTTATGAATGGAAGGCTTCCCAAGCCAGACTCGGACACAGTTCTCTTGGGATGGGGGAACTTTGAAGCGCAACCTCGGCCGTTGTAACCCCCCTCCTCTGCATTTAGGAAAAACTCTCACCCTCCTTGGCTATCCCGTGCTAACATAATAGGGGACA
>OLKM01000359.1:185000-195000 GCA_900291075.1 Melanogrammus aeglefinus | reverse complement strand
CCTCACATTATGCATAGTTAAAATGACACAAAAAATGCTCTATTATAAAGCCAAGATTCCTAACGTAAAGGTTTTTATTACAACAGAAAGCTTCTGAAAGTATTGAAACAACTAAATCAGAATTGAGATGACTTTCCCTTCGGCCTTTACTTACTCAATTCAATCTTCACTTTCCCCTTATTTTTATATTATCATTTTGTATGGTGTGTATATATATATACTGTATATAGGCTTCCCAAAGGCCATGCTTCCAGAATCCATTTTCCTTTCTCTGTCTCTTTCACTAGGGGCAAATGAATGGCAGTATTCCTTCCTGCGGGTTGTAATAAAGTTCATATGCATTTCATATCTCCATTCCCCTTAGGGAGCATAGACTTACCACTGTTCTCTACAATTCACAACCACGGCCATGTTACATTGGCAACGATATGATGGCTCCCAGATGCTAATAAAACATGAATTTAAATTCCTCTCGCTCGCACACGCACACACACACACACAGACACACACACACACACACGGTGTGACAAAAAAAATGAAACCAGTAATCTCATAGTAATAGAATTTTAAGGATTATATTACCATCTTTACTTTATCACTAGTTTAATAAGGCCAAGCATTTAATATGCCTTTTACAACTGTATCCTTGCACCTAGCGATAGCTCCCTTCCTCTCTCAAATTGAAAGACGGACCTCAGACCTAAGTCCTTTGATGTTCCTGCTCAGCCCACGGTGTCAAAGTGGTTAACAAGAAAGTATTTTTCTTTCTACACCAAGTTTCCCAAACTGCTTTACCATATCTGCATTTGAATAGCAACCTGAGGAAGCAGTTTCACACTGGACATGTATGAGGGAAATATATTTGAAGATGTATCCTCTAAAGCTGGCCTGCTTTACCAAACTGTCTCGGACAGCTGCGAAACATTTGACCTGGTTATTGTATTTTATCCCCCTCGTTTATCTGGAAGATTCCCTCCTGCTTTCTCAAAGCAGAAAACAAGCTGTAACTGATGACCCCGGTGCCAGACGTATCCAGGGATCGGTTGATAGAGAGCTGGATGTCTTAGTCTATAGTCGATCGTCCACACATCCCGCATACCTGTGCACGCACGCACGCACGCACGCACGCACGCACGCACGCACGCACGCACGCACGCACGCACGCACGCACGCACGCACGCACGCACGCACGCACGCACGCACGCACGCACGCACGCACGCACGCACGCACGCACACACACACACACACACACACACACACACACACACAGAACGGTAGTCATTATGTGTGTGTCCTCCCTGTCGACAGTCCTTGAACCAAACCATTTGCAGGAGATATGTGTTCCTCCAAAAACGCCAAGATTCAGGCAAAAGACGCCCAGAGGCAACCAGCCAACAAAACAGATCAGTTCCTTAGCCTTTTGCTTCCAAGACCCAAGTGGTTTGCTGTCAAATAACAGAAAACAGAGGCAGACTGGCCAGAAAAGATGCAATACGTCTACACATCTGTCACACACATGGCTCTGGAGGATACGAAGACCACAGGGGTCACGGTCGGGCTTTGTTTTCGATAAAAACAAGACATTTGGGTTGGTTTGTGTTCTCCACCTGGATTCTGATTATGGCTGCGATCCCGTCTTAGTTATCTTTGTATCTGGGCTCAACAAGTGAACCGTTGCATCCCGTCGATTACCTGAAAGATTTTCAAAAATCTGAATTTTCCTTGGATGCATAAGAAGCTCAGCGGGGAATATAGCAGACGGTGGAAACTGGAAATCTGAATCCTGCCCTGTCCCACTGTGGTCCTGCCGTAAAGTTGCTACTTATAAAACCTGTCAGAATCGATTCAAACTATTACTGACGTGTCTAATGGTTCTCCTAAAAAAGCTCTCCCCGCTCTATAAAATGATTCCAACCGTGAGCGCCTTGCACGGCGCGTCAAAGCGATTCCTAGACATCGTGAACCCGGCAGGAACAGAAGCAAAAAGAACTCAAATCGCTTCATCTTGGATTTGATCTGTTAGACACTTGAGACATGGGTCTTCAGGATCGGGCCATCTCACGGCCGGATGACCGCGATACTTTCCTGGCTTGGCCCCGCCCGCGCTAGGCTCCCGCTAAACCTCTGTGCGGGATTCCGAAAGAGGTTACATGTCTGGGGGTACGACACCCTCGGCGAGCACACATCGCTCCGCCGGCTCCTTGCACCCACGCAGGAGACCCTGGTGACCTTGGCGTTCGGGGTTGGTCACCGGATCTCCGCCCGAATGACATCTCGTTTCTCATCCGTGCCCATGCCCTCACCGGCCCCCCAGAGGTCCATGAATGATTGGTGTCTGGCACTGCCTCCACTCCAGACTTGTTTCATGCGCCAGGCTTTGAGGATGGCACAGGTGACCCAAGTCATTTCGATTTCCTAATCCCTCGAGGAACAACGGAATACCTCGTCGGGGAACGACGGATCCACTGAGTGGTGGACTGCGTGGTCCATAACAAAGCATCAGGCTTATGTTCCGTTTATAGCGCATTTTGTTCAGATGTGCCATCTCTGCATCGGCAGACGTTAATATTAAACATAAATTGAGATAAACCTTTTTATTTCGACAACGTTTCAGCTTTCTGCACAGTTTCTGTTTTCACAGAACTTGGTCGTGCCTCACTTTTGCAGTAATTTGTGCAGTCTGCTCTGTAAACGAGACATACTGATTTGATTGTTATCTCAGACATGGTGGCACAGCACAATTTCTATTTATGTGGGACTAATTCAAATGAAAAAGGATGCAATCATCCATCAACTCTAGTTCACCTGTCTTATGTTCCTAATTCCTTGGCCTGAAACACTGTGAGCATCTATGCCAGGTAGGCCTGTTCATAAACAACATAGCATGTAATTATATTGCAAATTACCCAGCATCCTTTAGAAACAAAGAGTGATGGCTTACCTTTAGTCTTTCCCGTCAGAGCCAGTCAACCCACTTCTGATTGGCTATCAGCCTTTTATGTGACGTCATTATTGGTTTACCTTACCAACTTTCTGCTTGATAAATATGGAACATGTTCAGCAAGCCATTTGAAGGCTAGGGAGGTGAATTGGGTTGTTAGGAGATCAGAGCGGTTGAGATTATATTCAAATAAGTCAGGTAATTACGACAAGAAGAAACAACAACAACAAACGCCTGAAAAGGCATTCGCTCAACACCTGTCAGAATTTGGGGCATGTTTTGTGTGTTTGATGTCAAGCGTGAAATCCAGCTAGGAAACAGTTGGATTATCCTCTGGGTTTAATTAGGCAGAAATCAGCAAGGAATAGTGTTTCATGTTCAAGACTGTTTCAAAAACAACTAAATGATTCAAGCAAAGACGTGGTATTTTATATTCATAGCGATGTTATTATGACGGACATCCTTCAGCCGTCCTGTCAGTGTGTCTCAGTCTTTTGGTTTATGTCATGTAATGTAATCTACTACCGAAGTTAACCATTTACCTCACCCCGATTGACATTAATTGTAATTTACTGTCTCCTAAACATAATTCTATAGTCCATCCGTCCAGCCAATCAAAAGTGCAGACTGTTTGCACACTGTGACATTTTTGTGAAGATATTTTGCACATTTATAGTGAAAATCAAAAAAAAAAAAAGCCTGATGAAACACAAGTCTCGTTCCGTTTTTTAATTGTACTATATGGTTGATGTTTTTATTCTAAGAATACTCTTTGACCAAATGTAGGGAACATCCTTGGGAACACACCCATTCTCTGTGAGTCTTTTATAAAGCATTTCTTCTGTTTCGCTATAAAGCTTTTGAAACAAATCTGTGACCCCTGGGCTTCTTCTAATTAAAAAGACATTGGCGACAACAGTGGACCGTTTTTTTCCTAAAAGCCCACAGAAACGTGTGTGTGACGGACCCACGAGTGCTCCCATTGTGTGGCGCGGACGTTAAGTAGCTTCCCAATGAGGGACATGTATCTTTAGCTGAGGGGGATAAAAGTAGCGCGCTCCCCTTCGTTTGTAGCTCAAGTGTCTCCAGAAGCACACCGTCTAGCCAGTTCAATTGATTATAAATGGATGTGATCAATATTCCGCACACAGTAGCAACAGTGCCCTTCTGTGTTCTGAGGTAAGAGGAAGGTCACATGACCTTGATAAAACATCGCAAAGCAATGTTACGTTAAGTCACACACATGCACATATACACACACACACACACACGCGAATACACACACACACTCACATACAAAACACACGCACACACACATATATATTTATATATACATACATATATAATGTAAATGCTTTATATGTTTTGGTACTTACTGAGTGTGGACAGTATAGATGCTCTGTACATGGTGGCATGGGACAGAGGCTGCCATTGGACACACATGCTGTTGGGACGGACCTGGTACGTGGACAGGCCAGACACCCCCAGGAATACTAAGAAGAGGAACAGAGAGAGAGAGAGAGAGAGAGAGAGAGAGAGAGAGAGAGAGAGAGAGAGAGAGAGAGAGAGAGAGAGAGAGAGAGAGAGAGAGAGAGAGAGAGAGAGAGAGAGAGAGAGAGAGAGGGAGAGGGAGAGAGAGAGAGAGATGTTAACAATCCCAAAGTGGGTCTGGCACTTCAATCTATGGTCTCGATCCCTCCTTTATTTATTTCACTTGAACCTCTGCAAAGGACAAAAGAAACACGAGAAAGGCAGAGATGAAAGACTGAAGCTGCACACCCAGACCAACCCAGTGCCTTTCAAGGAATCTTAAATACTTCCATTAAAAGTGATCAAGTAAACATCCATCATCGTTAATCGACCGTCTTTTGGGATATCGTGTGGCTGAATAATGCAAAGTTAGCCCCAGCAGGGGTTCAAAGATCAGCAGAATGAAACGCACCAGTCAGATTGTGATGCTAAGCTGTCGCGGGCAGTCAAGTGCTGAGGCCTGATGCTTTGGGAAACACACAGAATTAAAACTGGCTTTGAATTCAGATGTGAGTGCAGCACGGATAGCAACCAACTCTCAGAGGGAAGACCTGCTGTCTCTCTGCCTGTGTTTTTGCTCTCTCACTCTCTCTCACGCTCTCTATCGTGCTCTCACTGTCTCTTTGCTCTCTCTCTCTCACTCTATCCATCATGCTCTCACTGTCTCTCTGTCGCTCTCTCTCACTCTCTCTCACGCTCTCTATCATGCTCTCACTGTCTCTCTGTCTCTCTGTGCGTCTCTCTCTCGCTCTCTTTCTTTCCGCCATTCCCTACTTTACAACTTTATTCATTATACTCTACTGCACTATGCTCTCTTTCTCTCTCTCTGTCTCTCTTTGAGCCTCCCTCTCTCTTTTCTCTCTGTCATTCTATGCTTCATTTTTCGCTATACTATGGCACACTGCTCTCTCCCTGTCTCCGTCTCTCTCGCTCTTCGTGTGTGTGTCTCTCGCTCTCTCTTTACCCCTTCGCTCTCTCTGTACTTTATTCTCTCTAGTCGATGGCACTCTGCCCTCTCTCTGTCTCCATGCTCTGACTCTCTCAGTTCTCTCATTATTGTATAAAACTTGCTGATGGTATAAATTACAATACACAAGGCTCCTGCCTGCAATTGCATGGATATTTTATGCGGGAACCATATGCCACGTGTCACATTGAAGATGAGGGTAAATAATGCATTTAAATGCACCCTATTACCATATTACCATATTAAACAAAGGCATGCGCTTGTTAAGTATAGGAGTGCAGTTACCACAGCATATACCTGCACGGAAACTGCAACATGCGTGAGATTCTGTGCATGCTATTGCACTCACACACATGTTTTTTAAGGTGCACATGCACATAGAAATCACAGGAGGCCACACAAATCTACACACACACACACACACACACACAACAACACACACACACCACACACACAACACACACACACAACACACACACACACACACACACACACACACACACACACACACACACACACACACACACACACACACACACACTTTCTGATAAAGGTCAGACAGAAGTAAAGGCTTTCTACTGGCTTTCAATCTTGGTGGCCAGCATGTTCTTATTTCTTCACATCAAAAAAAGGGAAGACTGGTTAAAGTCAGTCCTTATTCAGGAACGGTCAGTCCCTAGGAAGTCCTGCTGTTCTTTTATAGGGGGTCCATATGCTAAAGCTAACGCAAGGAAGAAGATTTAGGAAACATTTTGATTCGCTTGTTCCCATGAAAGGCTAACTTACAAAATGTCCTTGATTTATATTTTCCACTTCTGTTCACTATGAAAAGATGAAAAAAAACGGACTCTAGAAAAGAGCCAGAACCAACCTCCTCACTCCTCACCTTGTGTTAACCTCCCTGCTGCACAGCCCGGCCACTTGATTTAAAGAGGAGGGATGAAGAGGATGCCGGGGGGCAAAGCTTGCAGCCAAGAACCTTCTCTCTCCAACTCTGAGTCGGAGTTTGGTCTGTGATGCAGGCTAACTGTGACCCCCATGCTGCTCACAATAGGGGATCTTGGGCAAATCTCTTTTGACGTTTTTTTTTGTACACTCATGACCTCGAATCCTTCCATGGAAAAGGCAAGCTTTAATCTAGTATTGAATGCGTGATTTTCTTTGGTTGGTGTTGATCGACAATACTTGTGTTTTGGTAACTGAAAGCAGAAGACAAAACATCCAAAAAAAATACACAGAAGCACTCAGACGCACACACACACACAAAGAAAGGCCTATCATTTCCCTAATATAAATAGCCCCTCCACACACACACACACACACACACACACACACACACACACACACACACACACACACACACACACACACACACACACACACACACACACACACACACACACACACACACACACACACACACACAGACTCGCTGTTGTTAGATGAGAAAGGTCCTTGAGTCTGCGTCCGTCCCTGCTGCACCTACTTTTTCTAAATCTCTATGCAGGCGGCACCCCTCTCCCCCTTTGAGGGGAGAATACCAATGTCTGTCTGTTTATCTATTGGCCTATAAGTCTCCATAGCAATTACACCCGCAACGTATCAGGGAGCCTGGTATGCATATCACACCCCCTTCAATCGCCCATTGCTTTATTCTAATCGCACCCTTCTACGGGTTGATCGTGTATCTAGAGGGGGACAGTTGTATTCTCCCCTGAACACTATCGCCCCCGATCTAGAGAACACTGTGGGACCCTGGTCTAGAGAACGCTGTTTTCTTTTGGCTGAATTGCCGTATAAAACGAATTTAAAAGAGGAGAGAAATGAATCTCTGACTATGATACACTCAATAAGTATTCTTATTGACCACCACAAATTCAAACATTTTATACATTGGCTCCAGGTGGTCACTTGACTCACAGGTCTTGGCGGTGTCTCGGATGGACTCGCTGTGGGTCGTGGGGAAGGACGCGCTCACTTCGACGAAGTACTCCGTCCCGCTCTGCAGGTTGGGGACGACCACAGAGTTGACGTTCGCTCCGACCACCGTGTCCAGAGCCGGGGCTGGGGCTTGGGGGGGGGAGAGAGACGGAGAGACGGAGAGACGGAGAGACGGAGAGAGAGAGAGAGAGGGAGAGAGAGAGAGAGAGAGAGAGAGAGAGAGAGAGAGAGAGAGAGAGAGAGAGAGAGAGAGAGAGAGAGAGAGAGAGAGAGAGAGAGAGAGCATTGTCTGTTAATCTGCACATATGTCACTGCTACTTTATAGTTAACTTATTTTTAAACTTATTTTTGTGTTTTTTTTAAGTACTTTGTCATTTGTCTCTGGTTAAGTTTTTAAGCAGCTTTTCCAATGTAAATGTTTATTAACCTTGCACATTTGTCTGGAGAGATGGAGAGAGAGGGTCATAATCCAACAGTTTGTTAGTAGTTGGATTATTAAAGCAAACAAACATTAGTGTTTAGACTGTATCCCATCCAGAAAAGCACTGTAACCTGGCCGAGATACGTTTCCCACCCCCCAGCTTAAGTCCTGTGACCAGACTTGACTCATGGCGAGTGCTCCCGGAAGCCTTGGAACTGCAAGTCAACGTGAGCTGACACGAGCGAACGCTGCCATAGAAACAACCCCAAACATAAACCTCGACTCGCAGTTACCCGAGTAGTAGACAAGCGAAATTGTCATGCGTTCAATCTTGGAAGCTCATAATAGATTCTGTTGTTTTTAAACCACGAAAGGGGGCATGGGAATATAGAAATATATGGTTCAAAACTGGCTCCAGTCCTACGCAGGCGTCACTTAACTCTACTGCGGGTTTCGCTCTCGACTTAAAAGAGCACAGATTCAGACACATGGCAGTATTTCTCTGCGGTGCCAGACCCTGGATAGTTCCCCCCCCCCCGTATAGCAGACGTGCGTTCAATATTAAACAAAGCACATTAGAATTACTCCATGTTTCCTCGGGGAACTTCAAGGAGAGCTGAAAAGCCAGAGAGCCTGAGGACCAGCTTTGCCTCTTTGTAGCTTAACAGAGAGAAAGCTTACGATAGCGAGACGGTTACAGTCGATATGTATTTATTAGGAATTTATTTACCCAGGGAAGAGGGTATTTAACATTACAGGCTCTTACTCTGGGGAGAGACCCAGAGTGTTATGTGAGCATCTCCTTTCTCCAAAGACCTTAAATTCGGTTATTAAAGGTGTAGTGTATAATCTAGTGGTATCTGGCGGAACGGAGCTGGCAGAAAGGCAATATACTATTCATCAGCATGTTTTAATCATGCAATTGTGTATCCCATGCAAATAAGATATAGTCGTGTTTTTGTTATTTGAGAATGAGCCCTTTATATCGACGTATAGTGAGGGTGCCCTGGCATGGAGGCCGCCATGTTGAGTCAGCATGTTTCTACAGTAGCCTTGAACGGACAAACGGCTCTAGAGAGGACGCCGGCTAAATATTTGATCACAATCGCTATCATAAATCTATCGAGGAACCTCATTACTTGACACTTGGCTGGTCGATGCTGGAATGCTGGAAATGCAAGGGCTTTCATCGGTAGCAATACTGACTTTACAGAAACCTATTTACATGAAAATAATGAACTTTAATAATGACGAATATACGACAAATAAATAGAATGAATCCATGAATAGATCAGACGTGGGTATTTGTGTGTGTGTGTGTGTGTGTGTGCTTGTGTGTGGCTTGCGTGTGTGTGTTCCCTACCAGTCGTGGGCTGGTAGACGACCCGGTACCCTGTGGGGGTGGAGGTGGGCGGGTCCCAGGTGAGTCTGAAGCGATTGTACCACTCCTCTGAAACGCGCAGGTTGGTAGGCGATGACAGCGGTACTGGTGAAGGGAAAGCGTTCACAATCAGAGATTTGGTATTCAGTCGACTCCTTCAACTTTAACAATCAATGTTCTGTGGATTCTGTTTACGCGTTCCAAACCAGCTCGGGTGCGACAAACCAGAGATCCCCCCCGATTGATATGCGCACGCACATCCAGGTTTCAGGGGTGTACCACATCGATGGTTTTCCTAGCTCCAAGAATGTGGTGTGACAGTTAACGTTGCTTTGGACAGTGCTGTGAATTGGGTTTAATCATTGAGGGGCAAGGGAAACCTAGAGTTCGTAGAATTGTCAGATTTACATTTAGGGCATTTAGCAGACCCTTTTATCCAAACAACTTACATCAGTTAACACACATTGACACACCGACGGCAGAGTCAACCATGCAAGGCGACAGCCAGCTCGTCAGGAGCAGTTAGGGTTAAGTGTCTTGCTCAGGGACACATCAACACTCAGCTAGGAGGAGCTAGGGATCGAACTAGCAACCTTTCGGTTACAAGACTACTGCTCTACCTCCTGAGCTAAGCCGACAGATAGGTAAGGAGCCTTACGGCGGTAACTCTCTTAAAATAATTTGCAGGTGACACGCCCTTGATTTATAATGATTGATGACTGGTCCACTAAATCTCACAACAATTTTCAAATCTTGGTGTAAACAAGGTCATCAACTCAAATCATACCCTTATTGTGTTCGACGTTACTGTGGAGGTG
>OLKM01000359.1:172500-180000 GCA_900291075.1 Melanogrammus aeglefinus | reverse complement strand
GGGCCCAAGGCAAGCGGGCGTCGAACCATTTGGCTTTCGCAACTGTTCAGGGCCAGATGGAAAGGGTGTTTGACTGTCTCAGTACTGAGTGTCTCAAGTCCTAGTTTAAATAAACAATGGACAGCCGCTATCACCCCCACAACAACCTCAGGAGTCGTATTTACACTTAAGCTGCTGTACGCTTTCTAAAAACGTGTTTAAAGTCGGTAGGTTTTTATCGCACCGGCACGCGAGAACATTAAAAACAATGATACGTGTTGGTTTTGAGGAGAGGTGGTGTTTCTCCGCCGCAGATGCACCCCTCAAACAGAATCCAGATGGCTTTTCCATCACCATGGCAACACAGAAGCTCAGAAGGCGCTAAGGGTTCTGGGTAAGGCTGGCATTGGGCAGGGAAAGTTGTTTCACTAACCTCAACTGGCTTTGTGAAAGTCAGTCGAGCAGGGACTTACTTAGTCTGTGTAAAGAAACAGGCTTATTGCCATCCTGCAATGCTGTCCTGAGGTTAAATCAGTGGGATAAGTGCTGTTCTACCGCGCAAGGGCAGCAAACTGGCCAGTCGAAATGTAATGGCCCATTTCAGATTGGGAACATTTATATTAAATTCACTCTACCACTGAGGGACATCATGTATTTAATGAGACACAGGGACAGAGTATTACGATTGCTTTTGAAAAGGAGTGGTAGGGATGGTTACACAGACCAAATAACAGACGATGTCCAACCCTCAGTGTAGTGGGCTTGAAGCAATCACAATGGGTTTTTTTTTTACCTGCGGTAGTCGGAGCAATTGTTGTTGTCCTGGCCACTGCGAAAACACAAAGGCAGACGTCAAGCAGTTTATAACGTAAAGATGGCAACAAAAAAAAAAGCTGTGTGTCTGGAGTTGGATCATTTAGGTTTGAATCACGGGTTAATAAGCTCTGTCTCCGTCAATCAGAACGGTTGGAATTACAAGTTGAGAACTGTATGCGCTGTGTTCATCGTTATAAACGATTGCAATCACAGGTAAAGACCTGTTTTTACTGTGTGTTCATTAAGAGAGGAAGAGGGACATGGCCCTTACGTGTGGTTGCTACGACAGCCACGGTGTCGCTCTCGGACTTGTCTTTGAACACAGCCGTTAGCATCGCTTCGTACTCCGTGGAGGGGCGGAGCCCGGTCAGGACATAGCTGTCAACCGAACCGCTCAAAATCACCTGGGGGAACCAAAACACACACACACACACACACACACACACACACACACACACACACACACACACACAGCACACAGCACACACACACACACACGCACACACGCACACACACACACAGACACACACACACACACACACACACACACACACACACACACACACACACACACACACACACACACACACACACACACACACAGGGACACACACACACACACACAGGGACACACACACACACACACACACACACACACACACACACACACACACACACACACACACACACACACACACACACACACACACACACACAGGGACACACACACACACACACACACACACACACACACACACACACACACACACACACACACACACACACACACACACACACACACACACACACACACACACACACACACACACACACACAGGGACACAAAGCAAGAGTGTAATACTAAATATTACATGACAGAGTAAGTACAGAAGTTTGCTCGGTCTGATGGCCTTTATTAATTCATAGCATCATGATGAAGAATTTTATATTTTTTTTATCCTTCACTGTGGCTAGCTGTCTGTTAAAGCTCTTGAATTATCAATGGGAATCTGTGATTCTTCCATTCCATCCTTTCATCTATTCAATCCCATCATTCATCAATCCATCCGTCACCTATTCCTGAAGACATTCATTCATTTATTCATGTATTTCTCCATTCACTTTCACTCAATGTCATTACTGTGATGGACGGTTAATGTTTTTGGGATTTAATGCACATGAGCCTTACAAAAAATAATAAATACACAATAACAAGATTGAGAACACAAGCTCTTCCTTGCGGATAGGTAATCGATCAAGAACAATCTCACAGGGATAGGCAACAACAAGCCAACCAACAGTCATTTCAAATAATTCAGGCATGAAGGAAAACATCAAAACACGGAAAGGAGATTGATATTGACAACGGTCACCAGTTTCTCATTAATTAGGAAAGATTTGATTATTTAACGTGCAACAAATGTGAATGAACATGCTCGGTTAAATGTGTTTTTGTGTGTGTGTGTGTGTGTGTGTGTGTGTGTGTGTGTGTGTGTGTGTGTGTGTGTGTGTGTGTGTGTGTGTGTGTGTGTGTGTGTGTGTGTGTGTGTGTGTGTGTGTGTGTGTGTGTGTGTGTGTGTGTGTGTGTGTGTGTGTGTGTGTGTGTGTGCCTGTGGATATGTGTATACACGCTTGTGTGTATTTATGGATTGTTGAGTTTATTTATAATTGTTCACTTAAATGATCCTATACCCTGGTAATATGAAAGCCTTACTTTTTGTGAACCAGACATCTACATATATTTTCCTAATTGAAGGTTACAATAACAAATCTTAAACAGAATATAAAACGTGCAGGATTCAAAAGTACGATATATAAACACACAAGGGGACAGAGTGTGTTTACATGTCAAGGCAGAAACAGTTGCTTGTGCACATTAGCAACAGACCTCGGTCCAATAAGCAACCCTGTCTCTCTGCGTTTCTTTAGACATTACACCACGTAATTCTACTTTGTTTAGGCGAGATTGAAGTTCAAAGGAACCTCGCCTGTCGTCCAAAAGACACCACAGTTTAAAAATAACATTTCCCCTCTCCTCGTACCCTTGTTAAGTACACTAACCTCCTTAGTGTCGCCCCCTATAAACGGAGCCCAGGATAGCTTGTAGAGGACCACATCATTGGCTGAGTGGTCCCAGCTGACCCGCACGCTGTCCTCTGACACGTCACTGGCCCTCAGGTCCAGGGGCCCAGGGACCGGGTCTGAGGGGAGACGAAGAGGTAAGACAGGGAGGAAGAACAAGAAGAAGAAGAAGTAGAAGAAGAAGAAGAAGAGGACAAATCTGAGAACAATGTCAACTATGTGGTTGTTAGCTTAATACGGGCATTGCTCATCCAATTACTGTTGTTCAATTTTTATGTTGCTCATTTGTATTCTCTCGATTCTCTCAAGCCAGGGGTGCCCAATCAAGTTCATGCCGGGACACACCTGTGAAAGTACTTTGGACCCAGATACTTTTAACAATGGTATAACCAGGTCAAACAAGAAAAGCAATAAACATTCTCTCTTTATGTTCCGCATCAATACAGTGTTCATCTTGTGTTCTTCTGTCCCCCTGTCTCCAAACCATAATAATGATGAAATAAAACCAAACAGTGTGTATGTTAGGGCTGGGCTTCAGCACTGATTACCCCGGTTCAATTCTGATTCATAAGGTACCGATGACATTTCAATATTGATTCAATATTTCAGCTACATAGTTTGAAAGCCACAGCCCTCGGCGACTTAGGAAAGGTGTAATCAATACACAGACATCCTCTTCAAGACAATCTTGTATTTGCTATCGTATTCGATTTTGTATATCCTTTTGACAATGTTCTACATGTTATTGTTCTTATTTTGCTTACACCATCAGAGTGAATTGGAGGAAATGTTTCCTTTGTGTGTGTGTTACAACATAGCCTGGTTCATTGCATCATTGTCCATTGTTATCATTGTTAATAATACGGCCAGATAATTAATCGTCTAAACCCCAGAGTCGTGTTTGGGGAAGGGGAGACAGTTAGAAGGTAGTAACAGCCCTCTATAATGAATGCGCCCGCCAGCCTCATTAAACTCAGCACCTGCATCGCGATAACGGAACGAAAGAAACCACCCAAAAGAACTTCAAGGAGCTCGACGCTCATACGTATCCGGGTGTGTGCGGTGGGGCGACCACTGGCGAGTTGGAAAAGCTTTAAACGTCACCCAAGCTCTGTTTGACCCGGGTTTACTGGGAGATAAATGGGTCATCAGGGCAGGCTCCTGGGCGGTGAATTGTTTAAGAGTCGGTTCTGGCAGATGAGGCGCGGTGACCGAGCTGAGTCAGCGCTGGTGGTGCGGTACAGCTCACCGCTCAGGGATATTTTCCCCCCGCCTCCCCCTGCCCAGAAAATCAATAACTGTTAGCATGATGGAATAGTCAGTGGGATGGTGGAATGACCTTTTAATGTGACTGCGCTATTGTGCCCCCCAGGACGGACGGGGAGAATGAGGTTGGCGAGCGGCCAGAGACGTCATAGAACCAGCGGAGGAACGAAAAAACAATTCCACATTGTGTGTTGGGAGGAGAGAGGGAGGGAGGGAGGGAGGGAAGGTGCAGCCGACTGCCTGCCAGCCTTTGAGGAGACCGTTGAGGAAGTACACTGTGTTGGCTTTAGCAGAGGCTGCCGGTGGGTAGATCTGTTTGAACATGGGCGTAAACGACCCATCTGTCAGTGTGTCAGTCTGTGAGTTTGCCCGGCTGCCTAGCTGCCCGGCCCGTCAGTCCGTCAGCCTGTTTGTCATTCTGTCTGGGACGGATCATCTAAATGTACGTTATTGGCGTGAGAGAGAGTGCGGGATTTTTTGATCTGTATGTCGTTTTTTTTCCGCACGCTCAGATATTGCTTTGCCAAATTGTTCATCAAAAGGCTCTATTTGTATTCCCCTTGTCTTGGTTCTTCTTCTTCTTATTGGTCATGATGTCATTGTTGACGGGCTCACACAGTTCATAGGAAGGAAGGGATTGATAATTGCGTTTGCGATGGAATGGGATATGGCTACGCTTGGCAACCCTCTCTCAGCCTGGACACCATCGGAAACATTGACGGAATCTTACTGGTCGTGAAGCCATCGGTGAGGGGTTCCGATTCGCCCTCGTCGTACCGGGCCGACACGGCGACGGAGTACTCCATGAGAGAGGTCAGATCCCCGATGTCGATAGGAGCTCACAGGGCCAACCTCCACCTAGAGAACACGCACACACACGGAAACACCCCCCCCCCCCCACACACACACACACACACACACACACACACACACACACACACACACACACACACACACACACACACACACACACACACACACACACACACACACACACACACACACACACACACACACACACACACACACACACACACACACACACACACGATCAATGATTTCACAACAACACACCAGCACACAGCACACACATCTATACACGACACATCCACACACACATTACACAAATCTATGATAAACTATTCAGCCGTGATTGTCTTTTCATGAACATACACACACTATCTAAATGTACTACACTGTAAAAGCCATTTCTATACATCGGATCCTACCACCTTTTGCTAAATCTAATTAAACTTTTGCGTGATTGTCTTTTCATGAACATAACACTATTAAAGACTACACTGTTCATATCCCTCACACTCTCACACACACACACACAAACACACACACAAACCCTGTTACACACATTTGGAATCACACAAACCTCCTCTTCGACCAGTCCGTCTGCCTTGACCCACGAGATGCGGTGCGCCTTCACCCCTTGGGGGGGGTCCCAGTCGATGTGAGCTGAATTGTGGGTAATTTCAGAGAACTGCAGATTGCTGGGCGGGCTGAGCGGCACTGGAGGGAACGACATAAGGATATTGATTGGACGATGGGGGCGTGGCAGAACTATCAGGCACGCTGTTGTGTTGCTAACCGGACCGCTCTCAGCCTTCTGCAGACATGCAGAGAGTCACAGAGATGGAGAAAAGATGACGAAGAGACCATGGAACAATGTGACTGATGAGAGAATGTATTCAATCATAAGGAAAAAAGGATGAAAGCCCACGTGCTGCTGTGAAGCAACTGCCGGCGTTATTATAATTGATATCTACAAGCTCTTCAGTTGTGTGGGTGCACTAATTCCCATTATTTCACATCAATCCCAATCTTTATTGTGTGTGTGTGTGTGTGTGTGTGTGTGTGTGTGTGTGTGTGTGTGTGTGTGTGTGTGTGTGTGTGTGTGTGTGTGTGTGTGTGTGTGTGTGTGTGTGTGTGTGTGTGTGTGTGTGTGTGTGTGTGTGTGTGTGTGTGTGTGTGTGTGTGTGTGTGTGTGTGTGTGTGTGTGTGTGTGTGTGTGTGTGTGTGTGTGTGTGTGTGTGTGTGTGTGTGTGTGTGTGTGTGTGTGTGTGTGTGTGTGTGTGTGTGTGTGTGTGTATGTGTGTGTGTGTGTGTGTGTGTGTGTATGCGTAAATGTGCAAGAGAGAGACTTCCTAAGCATATTACAATAAATGTTTTCGAAGGGAATGTAGTCGCAAAACTACTGGTGATTAAAACACTTCTGCTTGAGGCAAAATTTTAAGGAAAACCCAAAGTTTTCGCTTCTTAGAAAGAAAAAAGCATATTTACTGTATATTAACCCCATTCAGCTGGATTAGCTAAGCACCAGCTAAGGCCAACGGTCAGGCCCTTCACTGATCCACTACAGTTCGACTACCAGCCCCGCCTGGGACCTGAGGACGGCAGCATCTACCTGCTGAACAGAGTCTACACTCAATCTGGACAAGCCGGCAAGCACTGTGAGCGTCATGTTCTTTGACTTCTCCAGTGCCTTCAACACCATCCGTCCGGCTCCACTGAGTGAGGAGTTGACTGTGATGGAGGTTGAGGCCCCCCCATCGTGTCCTGGATGGTTGATTACCTGACGGGCGGACCACAGTACGTACGCCTACAGAACTGTGTGTCTGACAAGGTGGTCAGCAACACTTGGGGATCCCGCAGGGGACTGTCCTCGCTCCCTTCCTCTTCACCCTTTTCACCTCAGACTTTAACTAGACTTTTACAAGTACCTGGGGGTGTACTTCAATAATAAGTTGGACTGGTCTAGAAACACAGAGGCTGTCTACAAAAAAAGGCCAAAGCCGACTCTTTTTCCTCATGAGGCTGAGGTCCTTTAACATCTGCCGGACGATGCTGAGGATGTTTTATGAGTCTGTTGTGGCCAGTGCAATCTTCTTCGCTGTCACATGCTGGGGCAGTGGGATGAAGGTTGCAGACACCGAACAGACTTGACAAACTGATCAGGAGGGCCGGTGATGTTGTGGGGGAGGAACTGGACACCCTGACGACCGTGGCAGAGAGGAGGATGCTGTCCAGGCTTCAGTCCATCTTGGACCATGTCTGACACCCTCTCTGCGACACACTGGCCCAGCAGAGGAGCACCTTCAGCAGAAGATTCCTCTCACCCAGATGCACCACAGAGCACCACAGGAAATCATTCCTGCCTGTGGCCATTAAACTTTACAACGCCTCCCTTAGAAAGTCAGACACCCCCTCTCTGTAATCTCTGACCTCAAACAAGGACTATAATTCTTGCACTTTTTGCACAATACTGTACAATATTTTTGCACAATGCTGTCTTTTATATATCTATGTATGTACTGTATGTGTATGTACTGTATGTATGTATGTATG
>OLKM01000359.1:155000-167500 GCA_900291075.1 Melanogrammus aeglefinus | reverse complement strand
TTTGGCACATGGTGTTTGGTTGGTCTGGACTTATTTTTTATGGTAATATTTGTCCATAGACCGTGTCTAAAGATGTATTTTCTAATTATTATTAGTTTCAGTATCATTAATTAAGACTGTCCAGAACTTTCTGCTGTGTGACCCCCAAATGTCCTGTGTGGGATTGATCAAGTCTTAAACTAACCAAACGTGTCTAAACTAATATATTTCACAATTTCTCATGGGTAATTCAGTCGACTGAAAAAAAAACCATGGTTCACAGACCACTACATGCCAAGCCAGCAACAACATCTCCTCCGTCACTCCGTCACTCCCTTACTGGTCTTGATCTCCTTGTCCTGGTGCTGCACCTGCTCACACACGATCTTGGTGAGCCCTTCCACGATGGAGCTCATGATGCTGAAGTCCGCCACGTTGTACACGTGGCCCTCGTCCGGCTCCGAGGCGATGGACTGCAGCTCGTTCTCGTCTGCGTTCTTCACACCTATACGGTCGACCCGGCGACAAAGGTGTGCACTTGTTGAGCGGGAGGAAGTAGGAAGACATTCACTGACTTTATTTCCTCAATGTCGTTTTTTTAGATCCCATGCAAATGCGTTATCGACCCCTTTCCACCGATGGTGGAGCGGTAATAGAGTCTCCATGCGGTGCGGTTTAGCTCATCCGATGAATCACTGGCTACTTCTATTTCCCACTGTGCCGCTCAAAGAGGCTCTTGCATACAAAATAGGAACGCACTGCCAATTAATATTAGAGCCAGAAGTACGTTTGGATAGTTTTGTATTCGTTCAACGTTTGTCCATTCAATCCTGTGTATGTTTATGAACATCATGTCTCAGAGACCACGTTAAAAACAACACAAGACCATGCAGACATACAACATGATAATAACACACACACAGACACTGCCGCTTTTAACACTCAGGGTGTGTGTATTATTAGATCAATATAAAACACGATCGAAATGCAAAGGATGCCCGCATATTTGGCTTTGTGAATATATATATAAATATATATCTTTATAATTCTCACTGTGGCATTGAAATCTAATTTCCCCTGACACAGCCACACATTCACACCCACAATAAACTTGTTTAATTCAACTATCCGTTCTCTTTTTGTGTCCCAGTAAGGGCGAATATGTTGTAACTGACAGCTGATGCAATAGATGGATTTGATGTGTTATTCAAAATGTGCCCATAGTCCTATATGTGTTATTGTCATTTTTTTATGTGCCAGTCTCTCCGTCTGCCCAGTCTGTCTCCTGTGTGCCTGTCTGCTGTAAAGTCAATTGGATTCTTAGGTAAGACTGGTGATTGGCTACGGATAGGGGGAGGGCGTGTCCTGTTTGTTGATTGGATTCCCAGGTAGCAGCAGGACTATAAATACCAGCAGTGAAGAAGAAGAAATAAAGTTTGTGTGTGTGTTTGCATGTGTGTTTGGTGTGCATGTGTCAGTGCATGTCTGTGCGTGTGAGTGTGTGTTTGTGTGTTTGTGTGTCAGTGTGTGCGTGTGCGTGTGCGTGTGTGTGTGTGCGTGCATGTGCGTGTGTGTGTGTGCGTGTGTGTGTGTGTGTATGTGTGTGTGTGTGTTTGGAATTAGTTCTTAACGTTATGTGATTTGGTCCTACTGTTTTCAAGCTTAGGTCTGCACTGCAATCTTCCGTTTTCGATCGAATACACTGAATGTAAATTGGTCCTGCCAAGTCTGGTTTGTTTACTTTGGCCCAAGACTTGTCTTCTTTTCGAAAAACTAACTTTCATTTTGATTTATTATTTGTATGGACCTGAAGTCATTGGTTGAACTAGATAGTTTTAAGGGCTACTGTCTATTTGAACTATAACCTATTAAGGGTTGATGTGTATGTGAACTAGATAGTATTTAGGATCACAGTGTATATTCACTATAAAGTATTAAGGATTTATGTGTGTGTGAACTAGCTAGTATTAAGGGTTCCTGTGTATTTGAAAAAGATAGTATTAAGGGTTTAACTAGATAGTAATAAGGGATAATGTGTATGTGATCTAGACAGTATTAAGTGTTGAACGAGAAAGTATTAAGGGTTGATGTGTATGTGAATTGGATAATATTTAGGATCACCGTGTATGTGAACTGTAAAATATTAAGGGTTGTTTTGTAAGTGAACCAGATAGTATTGGGAGCAGCAGGGCTCTGTCTTACCGACAGCAAACAGCTCCACGCCGGCGTCTCGCAGGCTCTCCGCAGGGGGTACCACGTCGTCCTGGGACTTTCCATCCGTGATCAGGATGCCGATCTTCGGGACGCCGGGTCTGGATCCTGACTCGGGCTTGAAGCTGTTCTCCAGAATGTAGGTCAGCGCCAGGCCTTTGGACGGGACGGGGCGGTGGAAAGAATGAAACAGAGACGAGTGAGTGGGTGGAACCAGATAAGGAATTCATATCTAAACATGAGGTGACGGATTAACAAGTACAAAGAGAGAAATTAAGGGTTTGGGAGAGGAAGAGTTTAGAGATACGGACGTTAATTAAGGCTTAACAAGAATTCCTTTGTGGAAATGTGACACGCGACGCCGCTTTTGAAATGAACATAGCCCAAAAGCTTGAAGGGAGGTGGCTACCGGTAAGAGTGTTGCCTCCCTTGTAGGGCAGATTCTTCACGGCGTGACGGTGTCTTTGGTGGTGTAGGCGTTCAGATGCCACTCTATCCTGGGGTCCCCGCTGTACTGAGCCAGACCTACGAGAGACAGACACGAATCCACGGACACATCACGCACCAGCATATCAATGTCATCCATGCAGTTCAAAATATGTGCGCAGCAACAATGTCACATATGGGTCTGAAAGCCTCGGACATGTAAGTCATCGGTTGCTTGTTTCAAATGATCAAATGTACACATTGTTCTTTGCTGCTTCTTTGACAAAGCAGGCTTAAATGAGAAAGGTAATTTACTAATATACACACTAATATATGTATACACTTTTTAGTCATAAAAACAATGCATTCGAAACAATAATTGCCATTGCTTCCAGATGGAGTTGGCCTGTAATTTTTAACATATTCAGAGGAGGACACAGAGACGGGAACGGACCGATGCGCGTCTTGTCGATGCCGATGTCGAAGGCATTGACCAGGTTCTCGAGGAACAGGCGCACGAGCCGGAAGTTGATCCTGCCGATGCTCCACGAGCCGTCCACCAGGATAACGATGTCAGCGACCGCCTCCGTGTGGCACACGAACGGGTCCACTGGAGACGAGAAGAGAACCCGGATGTTATTCTCCGAGCTCTGGCAAATGGTTATTTTGTTATTTGACTTTTAAGGTTAACTGAAAATGGGATTGTAGATGATAAAAGAGTTTTTCCCATTCATGAATATTAATCGTAAATGTTATCTCATCTTAACCCTGCGCTCCAAGACAGGCCAATAGAGGCGAAAACATAAAATATGTATATTTTTAAAGTTCATAAAGCGAGATATAATTTGTTCTTTGTTTTTCGTCAGGGGGCAACAGCTATGCAGTCCACAGGTCCTATTTATTAGAAAATACAAACAAATGACAGTTTTCACCATACATTCGCGAAAATGATCTACATTATGCATAGAAAGAGCTCAACTATAGAAACCACCACAGACTGGAACTATTATGCGAGCCAGAACACTGAAGGTATTCTGTCCCGCGTGAGTCTTCCATCTGGAGAAGAGGAGGGCTTAATGGCAGTGGTGAAGCAATTAGAATGGGAACAGGGTACTTCTCACAGAACAAACACCTACACCGTTCCACCATTACACTCAAAGAGAAATGGTGCTCGGGAAAAACAAATCACAGGGACAAAATAGCATAGCCATGTGTTCTCCTTATAGTTATTATGGTCTAACTTGAATTTATTACTGGTCTATTACAAAGACTTTTTTTTTGCATTGTCATCTTTGTAACATGACATCCCCCAAGCTCTCACCGTAAAGTAACCATAATTTAAAATAAAAGTTACGAAGCAAGGCCTCTGTTTGCTGATTGCTTTTGGCACTTTTGCCTGTTTTAGTTTAAAACCTGAAACTTTACCGACAACCCATGTGCTGCAGATTTCAGTATAACTCATCGGGGATGTTAAAGGTTCCTTTTTAATACCAATGCTGCATTTTTTAAGAAATGTAGAGGTCTACTGAGCCAGACTGTTCCCTTGAAACATCCACTGAGACCGTGATTTATAACAGGTTACATCTGCCTCCTGTCACGTCGCTGCTCCAGAATTGGATTGCATATTTGGATGTTATTGCTTATATTGTTCATGCTAAAAAAAAAAGAGAGATTTAGAATTACTCGTAAGTATCCTGGCAATATAACTGTTTTAAGTCACGGACAATGCCGAACTGTTGCTAGGGTAGCGAATCATTTACATAATGGCGGGGCAGGGTTGAGTTTTGGGTAGTTACAAGACAAGCAGAGCCCTGATTGGTTCAGAGCAGCAACGAGGCACACCTGTTCCCTGTCTGTTCCCTGTCTATGATTTAAAGAAAATCATTAGATAGCACTTGGGAACTAGAGCACTTGGGAAATCCCTAGGCGACGAAAACTGAAAAGCCTATAGTTGTGCTGTTTAGCTACCAAAAAGTTAAGAGACTGCTCTTTTCAAACAGCTTAGTATAGGCCGGACGGTGTGCTTATCTTTCAGTTTATTTTTTTGCATTTGAACATAAGGAAAGCGAGGGAAGAGGAAAATTAAGAGCAGAGAGAGGGAGTACAAAACCGAGAAGCCCATATGGTGTTTGGAAGTTTATCTTGTGTGGTCGCTTCGATGAAATGGCAAAAAGCTGAATACCGAAGAAAGACCAGCGAGAAACCTGAACAGAATCCTAACAGTTTGGCTTAAATAGTTTTGGTCAGGTTTGTTATTTCAATACACACACATACACACACACACACACAACCATACTTTCACACACACACACACACACACACACACACACACACACACACACACACACACACACACACACACACACACACCACACACACACACACAAACATCCAACAGAAAAACATAAACGCATTCCACACATGATGGCGAAATGTAGGGAAATACATTACAACTGTCACAACATCAGCCCCTTAAAAGTATACTTATTTGTACAATTTCCCACAAAGCCAGAGGCATGCACATCTATGAACTGTTGATGAATAAGGATCACACAGGCTCTTTGAACCCTGAGAATATAAGCATTAAAATGTCTTTCTTCAAAAATTCAGGCCCCCCAAAATTAACATCTTTCTCCTCGAATTTGGCTATTACAACATTTATTGGACATATTTCAAGCTCTTTTATGACCTAGTAAAGGTAATGGAAAACCTCATATCCTTTGTCAGTAGCGCCCGCACCCTTCCGCAGTCCTCTCGTGCGTGAGACACGAGATTTGGTGGAAAATCCTCCAACAAAACCATCCTCCGCAATGACATTAACTCAGACAGGCAGCTTGACAGGCTAATACTTTGTTTGTGTGTAGGCTTAGGTGGCATGTTTTGATCAGACGTGTGGTGGTTGTGGACAGGGCCCACACAAACGGTGAACAATACACCAGGAGCTACTGTGGAACCCATCCCTCTGCTTTACGCATACGGACTCAACCGAAAACACTAACAGACAGGGCTGGCTAAAAATACAGACAGACAGGCTGCGGCAGATAGAGACACAGCCAATTCACCATTTTTTGAATAGTTGTCTGGAAGTAATATTACACTTTTTGGTTTTTTTTATCGTTTCATTTTTTTGTTACTGTTTCCGTTGCTATGCTAACTAATATTAGGACCAGACAAGGCCAGAGAAGCAAAGCATAAATTGTTTTAATGAGGGAGGGGCTGAGACTCTGAGACAGACGGACACACGGAGGCAGACATGGAAACCGTGAAGTGGAAAAGCAGCCGGGCGAACAGGCAGCCAGCCAGTCAAACATTGAGGCGGACAAACATGAAGGCGGACGTGAATGGGTGAATTAGAATATTCTAATTCTCTTCCTTCGCCTTCCATGCTATAAATAGAACACATGCTATGCTAACACACACACACACACACACACACACACACACACACACACACACACACACACACACACACACACACACACACACACACACACACACACACACACACACACACACACACCAACCCACGAACGCGCACCCTCACTCCCCCGCCCCCCCCTTCACCTCCACACACACACACACACACCTCAACACATACGCACGGATGCATGTACACAAACAAATAACAGGATATCACACAAGCCAAAGAAATGTATTGACATACCAAAACATCAACTTATGAACAGATTTTTGCAGACAGCAAACGCAAGCACATATATGCCCCCTCCTGACAACAACAGGCCAGACGAATTAAAATCCCAGCTGATCTTTAATTCCTCACTTCTGGGATGTTTATGTACCGGTAACGACACAAACACACAAACACACACACGCAGGCACACACACACATACACATACACACATACACACAGACACACACATGTGCAGCCATTTAAGGACACTTCCACTGGGCAGTCTGCTTATCCTCTCGTTCTCTTTGTCCTTCTCTCTCTCTCTTGCTCTCTCTCTCTCTCTCTCTCTCTCTCTCTCTCTCTCTCTCTCTCTCTCTCTCTCTCTCTCTCTCTCTCTCTCTCTCTCTCTCTCTCCCCTGATCTCTCTCTCTCCTCCCTCCCTCCCTCCCTCCCCTGACTCTCTCTTTTCCATCATCTCCCTCTCTAAGCGTGTTTCTTCATCCCAGCCACCGGTGATTTACGGCTGACCTCTGTGCAGACGGGGATCAGGCCCGGTGTGCTGTCATTTCAATCTGCCCCTGGTTAACTTTTATTTCCCCGCGCCGCAGTGATTGTGTTTCAGAGTCTGGCTTTAACATCGAGGACAGCGACAGGCATGCAGATGAGATGCGACGGCCGCTGGCGTTACTGTGCAGCGCTGCTGCGTCTTGCTGTCGAAAGAGACAGCTTGTCTGCTTCCCCGCTTTGCCCGTGATCCTATATGGAGGGTTCACGATGGATGGGGAGGTTATTTGTTTTTTTGTAGAATAATATTCTTTAGAAAAAAATATTGAATTTTACTGATGAAATGTATTCCATCAGATATTCAAATACAACTCATTTTTAGTGCAAATTTCTCTTTGGGATTATTAAATTGGTATCTTATTTTGTTTTATCTTAATCAGCTCTCAGTATTTTTTCTTTTTTTTTTTGCTTGTTTTCCTTCTTTTTTTTTCAAGTCTCAATATTTCCAATTAATTTGTAATGCAACATCGCACCGTCACTTCCACCATTTCTCCTGGTAGAAGTCCTGCCTCTGCATCTGCTTTGACTGCAACAGGTTCTGTCTCTTATCGTTCACAAGCCCAGCATACTGAGCTCTTCCATGGAGGTGATTCATGATTGTCCCTGTCCTGATCACTCCTCTAAAACCCCTTTCAAAACACTAAAATCTTTTTCACAAAAACAAATCTAATTTGTGACCCATGCATTTTATTTATTTTTTCGGGGCTGAAGCAGGATAATCATGTTACCTCACAGGCCTTTCCCAGCCCGGCAGAACCTTGAACCCTGTGGCATGTGAAGTATAACGGAAAAATACAGTGATTTGAATGGAATTGAATTAATGTTAGACTGTGGAACTCACTGCAGCAGTGTTAATGTTATTTAAAGTGCAAGTCAACCGCAAAATCCCTTCTTCAGTTGAAAGTGGTTCGGTTTGGGTCTCTTGGGAGACTGGAACTTGATCTTTTTTGACTCAAATGTAAAAGTTATTGAATTGGGGAAGCTCCCACCCAGACTGCCACTTCCGGGAGGTTTTCCAGAATGGTCTTTTTTTTTTATCGGTTGCAAAGGTGAGACATGAGTTGGTGTACCCTGATCCACACCCAGCCTCGCACTATCTCTCATGGAAACCAAATGTGTCTTCGCCGCTGGAGCCAACGTTGTTTGAAACTCGAAGGCCAAAGGTGTCCTGCTAATATGGGGGTTCCTTCACCCTTCAAATAGTGAGGAGAGGGGCTGTGCCATCAAACGGGGAGGAGAGATGCGTGTGAAGGGTTGCTGTGAGGCGTCACGTCGCGGCCGAGGGGAGCCCGGGTTTACTACGCTGTTCCGTGGGAGTGGCGGTTCAGTCGAGTGCTCCGGAAGAAAGCATTCTGGTGAATCGTGCGCTCTTCCCTAGTGGGATCGTCCCAGTAGAGTAGGCACATGCTGGAACACGCACACACACACACACACACACACACACACACACACACACAGCACACACACACACACACACACACACACACACACACACACACACACACACACACACACACACACACACACACACACACACACACACACATGCACACACACACACACACACACACACACGCACGCACACGTGCACACGCACACACACACACACACACTTACACACAGCCCCACCCAAGAGACACTGTGTGAGTGTGTGTGTGTGTATGTGTGAGTGTTTGTGTGTGTCGGGATGGGAGGTTGGAAGGGATCCTAGCGTGGATCACTGACCTCCTCAATCGCTTCTTTCCAAAACGCCAAAGCGTTTCACACTCGCTCCGTCCAATCACGTTACAGAGCAGGGGGGATGATGGGGGGCCGACCACCCCGTCCACCACTGACTCACCGACGTTGTCGAGCGTGAACAGCCGGGTTAGCTTGGAGACAGGTCTGTGAGCTGTGAGTGGGTGTGTGTGTGTGTGTGTGTGTGTGTGTGTGTGTGTGTGTGTGTGTGTGTGTGTGTGTGTGTGTGTGTGTGTGTGTGTGTGTGTGTGTGTTGTGTGTGTGTGTGTGTGTGTGTGTGTGTGTGTTGTGTTGTGTGTGTGTGTATGCGCATACGTTAGTGTTTGTGTGTATATGTATGAGTGTGTGTGTGTCTGTGTTTGTTTGTATGTTGTATGTGTGTGTGTGTGTGTGTGTGTGTGTGTGTGTGTGTGTGTGTGTGTGTGTGTGTGTGTGTGTGTGTGTGTGTGTGTGTGTGTGTGTGTGTATGTGTGTGCGTGTGCGTGTGCGTGTGCGTCCGTGCGTGCGTCCGTGCGTGCGTGTGTGTGCGTGTGTGTCATCCTCTGAGGTGTGGGGTGTAAGCCGACAGCTGTTTTTTAGGAGTGCACACCTTGCTGTTTGATCTCTAATCCAAAGCCTGTTTGTTCACTTTCACTGAAGACAGACAGACAGACAGACAGACAGACAGACAGACAGACAGACAGACAGACAGACAGACAGACAGACAGACAGACAGACAGACAGACAGACAGACAGACAGACAGACAGACAGACAGACAGACAGACAGACAGACAGACAGACAGACAGACAGACACAGTCATAGTGCCATAGGCGGCACCTCTCTCGTAGTTATTTTTCTGTTTTGTTTCCTTTGCTATGGTCGTAATGGACTCTTTCATTTCCTTCCATCTTGCTACCTATAACCCCTCTAGTTTGTAGTAAATGGCGCTGACGAGTTTTCAGTGTAATTGTAAATTGGGCGTCTATTTTGTTCTGGTTATCGCTAGCCAATACCGTCACGGCTTGCGCAGGGAGGTGACGGCGAACGCAGAGGTCAGACTCAGGGCAGCTCCGAAAAGAGGCTTTACTCCATGAATACACACAGACAAAACCAACACGCAGGGAAGTGTCAAGCTGGGCCCAAAATGAAGGAACTTAATTATGCGGAACACTGGTGAACAGAATTACCAATCAACACAGGGGACACACACCCACGACACTTATGCCACAGCCCTGTCCCTGACCTGCTTCGCCCAGCTCCTGACCTCGCTGTGTCATTAGTGTGACGTCACCTGTGCTAATTAATCATTCTGTTCACCGGTGTTCCTCGTATTTCAGCTCCTCAGTGTCTGCCCCAGTTTGTTGGTTCCTAGTGCGTTGTCGGTTTGTTTGTGTTCTGCGTGCGTTCGCAAAGTAAAGCTTCCTCTCGCTCCTACCCTGACGCCTTGTTCACACTACATGCGTCCGTCGGCGGATGGCCGAGGACGTGTCTGACGTATAGGCGGACTAGTCTTTGTAGACGCGTGCTGCAGCCAATCAAATCGCTTCCCGCTACAAAGCCGATGCGTGGATATAAATACAAAAGATGACACAAACAACAGGTGACTGAAAGGAATCCTATCATTCCAGGCCGGCTTTTCCTGCTTCTTCCTGCTTGTTATTGCAAAATGGATCTAGGAAACGCGTGGAGTGCATTTTCATTAAACGCGATCTGATTGGCCGACGGATCAGGCGCTGCCTGAACAGTTGAACATTTCTCAACTTTTTGACGCAGGCCACGGAGCCGAATGGACGGACGGACGGACCCACAATGCATTTCGCGATCGCCCCGTGCAAAGTCAATGAGATCCGTCGACGGACGGAGGTAGTGTGAACAAGCCCTGAGTCTGAGCTCTGCTTCGGGTTCACCTCCGCTCGCAAGCCGTGACACAGACGAGCCTAGTCCGTGGATTGCGTCATATATATTAGTGTTGTAAGACATAATACAACCTAATGAACCCAATGCTCCACCTAAAAACCCATTCACACCCTACGGTAAATACGGATACGGACCGTTTGGTCCGGTCACGGAGGTGTAGTATAATGCCGCGTTTCCACTGCAGGGTGCGGTACGGTTCGGTTGGCAAAAGTGAGGTAAGGATTGCGTTTCAACTGCCAAAAGTGGGCGTGGTCCGGACTGAGCCATACTCGTTTTGCCCTCGTCTTCAGCACTCCTCCGTTGGGGTGCTGAGACGCCTGAAAGGGTGCCGGAAAATTCGAGCTACACACCCCCTCCGTTGATGGATCGACAGAATCGTCACTTCCGGGTGACGTGGGGATAAAACAAACAAACAAACAAACAAACCTAATAAACCGTGGAAGCCCAATCCCTATGAGAGCTCCCCGCGCTACGGCCATCCGGAGGCGCATAGAGCTTTTGGCTGTGATATTATATATACAATTATATTATATACTATTATATATAGAGCTCCAGAAAATCGCAAACGGCAACAATCACTTTCTCCTCCATGCTGCAGTTCACCCCGGACTGCACTGCACTGACGGTTGACCGTTGAACGCTGAGAGCATGTCGCGTAAAACACTTTGCTTGGGCGAACAAGGAGGTGGAGACGTTCCTCTGCATTCTCCTCTGCGCTGCTATGATGTCACGATGTTTACGTAGCTGCCGCGGCGATCGACGTCCGGCCCACCATAAAGGGTACTGTCGGCGGTGGAAACGCGACCACGGAACTGAGCTGGGCTTTACCGGCCCCTCCCTACCGGACTGAGGCGAACCGAACCGTACCGCACCCTGCAGTGGAAACGCGGCATAATAGTAGTATAATATCTGATATATATATATATATATATATATATATATATATCAGATATTTTATACTTATATTATACTATATACCTGACCTTTGCTCCCCTGCTTTGGCAATGAGTTGTAGGCCTAACTGGTCATTTAACAACATTTTGAGGAGATAATCTGCGGGTTGGTGAGGGGTGTCACATGCCACCGCCGGCAAGGCCTACACTTTTTGCGCTTTTTTTTTTTGCCGATTTCGGATGTCACAAAGCAAAATCATCTACAGATGTCATGTTTGCGATTGTCGATTCCGTTTATTTGTTAAACGACACTCACTGCCCTCTAGAGGATGTATTGGGTTGCATCCATAACAACGCTGAAACCAGACGGAGGTATGAAGGGTAGGTCCGGAGGCAACGTTTGGGACGGACGGACGAATTTCGTCCGGATCCGGAGGTATGAATCGGCCTTTAAGGCTGGCCTCACTGTTTATCGTGGAGCACAATGGGGAAGGGGGGGGGGTGAAATGAAACCAGCTAAAATAGCTGGGAGGAGAACATTGATTAGCTGTCGAGTGGATAATGGGACAGTAAACTAATCCACGGTCACATTAGTGGCCTTGGATTAATTATAAAATGATGACAATAAAGAGGACATTAAAAATCAGCGCTAATTAACAAACAAGAAAAAGGTCTCACTCGAAGAGAACTAATCGAGTGTGTTCAGCATTCCCATTACGAAGGAATAACAAATAAATCGGCCATCTGTTATGCTTTGTCTAGCAGGTTTTTTTAACCCTTCATGTAGTCCACCCCAGGGACTACGTGTAGGATTCGAAATTGCATAAATCGCTTTTAATTACAAAAATGTGACCAGGTCGTATTTTTCGGGTAAACAAAAGGAGACTTCTAACTCTGTTTGTTTCGTTAAACTGCCTGTTGAATGAATTTCCATATTTTCACTAAACACCCAACCTTCCCTAGTATAAATGGGCTATACGTGTTACCAAATTACCAAAATGACATGGACAGCGATAGAAATAGCATGCAGACACATTCTCTGGATTATGTTCAGGCGACGTTAACATGATGACAGTCTGAACAGAAGACGCAAAAGTGGCGTCGCGTCTTCACTTTTTATTCCGCTTTTAGACGAGCGTTTTCGGGAGGAAATCTGCGCG
>OLKM01000359.1:130000-145000 GCA_900291075.1 Melanogrammus aeglefinus | reverse complement strand
CAGATCGCATTTGGACAGATGCGTTTCAGTCTGAACAGCTCCAAACACTCAGATCGGTTTTGACTGTCCGTGACGTCACTCTACGCGACGCCAGACCTGACCCAATGCGCCAAACCACCCGCCTCAGTCCTTGGACAGAGGAAGAAACGAAATGCCTCATTAATCTGTGGGGAGATGGGTCCGTTCAAGCAAAGCTCGAGGGCATGTATCGGAATAAGTCGATTTATGAAAGTCTTTCGCGTTCTTTGATCCATCTTGTTTGGTATTGTTTTTCTCGTCGCTGTTAGATGACGTCACACAATACACGCGCTGGATGACGCCTCCGCTCCGACGTCGTTGCTACAGCAACCTCATCCGTAGCAAAGAATCAGTGTGTTCAGACTACAGGGCGACACTGTGATCCGAGCCCACGAGCCACGATGCTGGTACCCATGGAAATGCATTCATTACTCGTCGTTCCAACCGCCTGTACCAGCAATCAGAACTTTTTCTTACTGTGCTTCTTACTTGGGTCCTGGAGTAAAACTTCTGACGGTATTATACATTTCCCCGGAGCACAACCCCCCTTGATAAGAAATAAATGAGATAATCCTTCGCCGTCAGACCTGTAGAGGCCGAGTTAGAAGCCCTGGCTACTTATCTCGGCCATGCAATGGGTTGACCCGAGGTTCTGGGTGTGTCTGTGTGTCTGTGTGTGTGTGTATGTGTGCGTGCGTGTGTGTGTGTGTAGGACTGCATACGCAGAGTCCGTTCAATTCAGAAACCTTACCTGGGATATAGTTGTATAGGAATTTGTATTTGTCGAAGGCTCCCTTTGGCTCCTTCCACAAGATGTGGAGCTTGTTTGAGTTTATGACTTTAAAACGTAACCTCCTGGGGGACGGCACTGAAAAGAAGAAAGAGAAAGACACAAATTATATACACAGGGAGGATATCAATCATTTGAAACGTAGGTACCGCAGATTCTATGGATTGGACATTAACAAAGAGTGATGTAGTTATTATGCTTCTGAGACAAACAATGTCTTGCTATTAATTGCGAGTTAGTTCCGTAATAAAATCAGCTTCTGACATTTGAGCGCATAACGAAGAGTTTAATTGGAAACGTTATTTCACACCATCGTCGATGGTATCATTTTTAAAAGTGTCTTTTAGACCGGCGGTGCTAAAGTGTTGTTTGCTCATAACCCAGATTATAGATGGACAGGCCTTGGAAGTTCAATTAAACATGAACGATCGCTGCTTATAAGAGAAGAAATACACTCAAAAAAGGCCTTCGTGTGTGAAATAGCCTGAGGTTACAACAGCTGAATCCAGACCTGAGTTTTTGGAGCGCTAAGGATCATACCAGCAGGTGACCAGGTGGATCACAGTCTGTTTCAGCGGCGTTGATACAGAGCTTGCGGGCATGCTTGGTAACTAGTAGGCTACAGCAGCGACCTGTCGTATAACACACCGACCGTTGGCCACAGCACCTCTGAGAAGGGCTTTGATCTCAGAAGCAATTACCCTCAGATTCCAGGACCTGGAATAGACGATTGCAAGTAGGACCCTCAATTTATTTTTAAGTTCTATTGTGGTGGTGCTTCACGCATGAAAAATGGATGAAGAAAAGAGGGGTGCCCGATGCAAGAACCAAGCGAAAAACATTGGAGACCACCTTTGAACACGTGTTGACGCGGTAACGAGCAAACAACCCGACTGAAACCAGGGAGGTTCAGACACCAAAACCATGTCATCACTGAGGGTAAACACATGGATGGATGGATGGATGGATGGATGGATGGATGGATGGATGGATGGATGGATGGATGGATGGATGGATGGATGGATGGATGGATGGATGGATGGATGGATGGATGGATGGATGGATCCAATGGATGCATGGATGTGATGGATGGATGGATGGATGTGACAATGGATGGCGTGATGGATGGATGGATGGATGGATGGAGGTGGATGGATTGGATGGATGGAGATGGAATGGATCGGATGATGGATGGAATGGATGGACTGAAACCAGGGAGGTTCGGACGACCGAAACCATGTCATCACTGAGGGTAAACACATGGATGGATGGATGGATGGATGGATGGATGGATGGATGGATGAGTGGATGGATGGATGGATGGATGGATGGGTGGATGGATGGATGGATGGATGGATGGATGGATGGATGGATGGATGGATGGATGGATGGATGGATGGATGGATGGATGGATGGATGGATGGATGGATGGATGGATGGATGGATGGATGGATGGATGGGTGGATGGATGGATGGATGGACGGATGAGTGGATGGTGGATGGATGGATGAATAGGTAGGTAGGTAGATGGATGGATGAATTAGTGGGCGGATGGACGGATGATGGGGTGAATGGATGGATGGATGGTTGAACAAAAGTATGTATATCAATATGCATCCTTACAGACCCAGTCCCGTTTTCCCCATGAGTACATTCCGAGGATAAGCCATGGGGGCAAGGTAAGTGATTTAAATTTCCGCTGTAAGGCAATAGGATCACATCAGGAAAGCAGATGTCTGTGCGACAGCCCATCGTGTATGTGTGTGTGTGTGTTTCTGTGTGGTGTGTGTGTGTGTGTGTGTGTGTGTGTGTGTGTGTGTGTGTGTGTGTGTGTGTGTGTGTGTGTGTGTGTGTGTGTGTGTGTGTGTGTGTGTGTGTGTGTGTGTGTGTGTGTGTGTGTGTATGTGTGTGTGTGTGTGTGTGTGTGTTTGTGATGTGTGTGTGTGTGTGTGTGTGTGTGTGTGTGGGTGTGTTTGTGCAAAAGTATGTGTGCTTGTATGTGTGTGTGTGTGTGTGAGTGTGAGTGTGCGTGTGTGTGTGTGTGCATTCATTTACCTCCCAACTCCAATTCCCTTTGCACCCAAAGGATGTTCTGTTAAGGATTGCAGTCACCACAGTGAACCGTCATCTTTACATGTCAGCACCCTTCAATGAATACACAACATCCTTTCATGACGATAGATAAACCCTCCATTCACTAGAAGCAACGTGAAGATGTATGGTGCATCCCCAGAGGTAGTTTTCTATTTTCTTTTAAGTTAAACTTTAACAAGCTCAACAAGCTCTCAGCCTGAAATAGCATCGACATATCCATAGTCAAAGCTGATCAATAGTTATTTCAAGAATGTTACAACTAAATCCCCTCCTGATGACTGACGTATTCCACCAATAGAAAACGTTCACCAGACCCCACTTCTCTCTTTGTTGACAATAACCTTACCGTCAACGCTCCCTAAGCCCCTCCCACTCAAGCCAGCCAGCCATTAAACCCACACTAGTCCACCAGTTCACCAGTTCGCGTCACACAGTTGCACAGCCGGTCAGAGTAGACAGAACACTTATATTGAGGTTTTTTTTCAATCTGAGCTGTCTGCCACCAGCTAAGGCGGGTTCATGAAGTGAATGACAGCTAGCTGTCTAAAGGATGTTGTCATTCAGGAGGGCAAACGTGCATAAATGTGTTTACTGAGCCAAACCCCGTGCAGACACTTGTTAAGGACTGAGGTAACAAACCTGAAATGTAACCATGAAGGGTTTGCTCTGCTCACCAAAATTCCTATTATCCATAAGATGAAAAAGGGCACTGTATGGTCTATATTGTTTGACTAAGTCAGCATACATCCAATAGATCAATTGTTTATTGTTATTGTAGTGTTTGGCCGGAGAACTCATTTTGTAAGAGACTATTAAATATGATTTTTAATAGATTCCAAACAGCATTGGGTTGGGAGACTGGATTGATTAATGCTGGATTAGTCGATAGCTAAATTCATTTTACATTGAATCTTTGAGATAAATTGCGATAATCCTGCTATTATAGTACAGAATATTCACTGTATTCGGTGATACAACCACACAGAATTGTCAAAGAACACTGTGCTCTTTTCCTTGCTCTAACTAACACACACTCACACGCACAGACACACACTCACACAAACAAACACAAGCACAAACAAACACAGGCACAAACACACACACACACGCACAAACACACACACACACACACACACACACACACACACACACACACACACACACACACACACACACACACACACACACACACACACACACACACACACAACACACACAAACACAACACACACGCACAAACACACACACACAGGCACAAACACACACACACACACACAAACACACACACACACACACACACACACACACACACACACACACACACACACACACACACACACACACACACACACACTCACACGCACAGACACACACTCACACAAACAAACACAGGCACAAACAAACACAGGCACAAACACACACACACGCACAAAAACACACACACACACACACACACACACACACACACACACACACACACACACACACACACACACACACACACACACACACACACACACACACACACACACACACACACACACACACACACACACACACAACTCCACAGTGGAAAGTTTGGGAAAATCCAGTAGGTCAAATGCCAGCAGGTTATCCCTGCTTGGTGACTTTGTAAACAAAGATCCCGTTGATGCCGGCTGCTGAGAGACAGTGTCGGAGATGTGATTTCCTTGGCCACCCCTGTAGAGGGTATTGAGTCGCACCTGAGGACAGGGAAAGTGCAGTTATGCCTATCACTTTGTCATTGCTTATTTTGTGTACCTCTACATCTTTCTGATAGCCATCTCTCATGCTTTGTCCTCTCTGCTCTGGTTCCAGACTGTGTTTAAGCAGACAGAGGACCTTCCCTGAGTGTGTGTGTGTGTATATAGACCCTTGCCCTCTGTGCAACACAATCTCAGCACGGCTCCGAAATGATTTTCGGAAGGAGAAAAAAAAAACCACAAAGTGAGATTGCATACTTTTTCCCTTTCGCATACTTTATCTCCCTTATTTTTTCTTTACTTTGATTATTTTGCTTCCTGTACCCGTACAGGTGATAGCATCACCCTCTATAGGAGCTGTATGGTTGCCTTCTTTGGGGCCCTTGTCGTTTTCCAATACCTGTCGTACAAGGTAATAAATGAGTCCTTTCTGCCACAGGATTCATTTGAATCTATTCCATTAGGGCTAAGAAATCTGGCAACTAGTACCGAGCGAGAAATTAGTTGCAGAAAAAAGGAAACACCAAACACAATCCATCTCTACCCAGGGCTTTAGCACTTGGCAAAATTTGTATTTATTTTTCTCTTCCTGTGCCTACCACTTAATCTTAAGTTAAATGTGAGGCTGCAGGAATCTACAGAGGGATACAGCTGTGAAATGTGAACTGAAATGTAAAAAAACGGATTCTGCCTGGGGTGGTGGCCAGGTCAACTCTGAATGTGAACAGGAATAATTGTCCCACAGGAATATTCTGGGTCAGTGCGATACAAGCCCAGCTTGAGGCCGGCCATTTTGAAAGGAGCTGATGACTCTCCTCCCCTGATTACACACAGCAAGGGCCCATGAGGGCCCCCACTGAGATACTAATGCTATATGTCTGTGTGTAGTTCTTCCTCTCTCTGTCTCTCTCTCTCTCTCTCTCTCTCTCTCTCTCTCTCTCTCTCTCTCTCTCTCTCTCTCTCTCTCTCTCTCTCTCTCTCTCTCTCTCTCTCTCTCTCTCTCTCTCTCTCTCTCTCTCCTCCCTCCCTCCCTCCCTCCCTCTCTCCCTCTCCCTCTCCTCCCCCTCTCTCCTCTCCTCTCTCTCTCTCTCCTCTCTCTCTCTCTCTCTCTCTCTCTCTCTCTCTCTCTCTCTCTCTCTCTCTCTCTCTCTCTCTCTCTCTCTCTCTCTCTCTCTCTCTCTCTCTCTCTGCACTCCCGCAGCAAAGACACACACACACACACACACATACCCATTCATGCAAGCACACGTGTAAGCATACACACACACACATTCAAACACAGGTAACACAAACACACACGCAAACACAAAACACACACTGAATCACACACACAGACACACAAAGAGGTGTGGTAGGACACCACGTACATACTATTATCCTAACTCAAGTATGAAATTGCCTCAGCTCTCCTCAAGCAGGGCGAGAGACACACATGCACATTCATGCAAGCACACGTGTACACACACACACACACACACATTCAAACACAGGTAACACAAACACACAGAACACACAAAAGCTACAAAACACACACTGAATCACACACACAGACACACAAAGAGGTGTGGTAGGACACCACGTACATACTATTATCCTAACTCAAGTATGAAATTGCCTCAGCTCCTCAAGAGGGCGAGGACAGGATGTCTAGGTGTAGCACGTCCACACACACACACACACATGCACACAAAAATGTATACATACGACACACACACACACACACACACACACACACACACACACACACACACACACACACACACACACACACACACACACACACACACACACACACACACACACACACACACACACACACACACACACACACACACACACACACAGTACTATGAACATTTGCTTAACATTTTTTCCACCTTTTTTTTCTCCCTTCACTCTCACTCGCCAGCCCTTCGCTCCCAAGCCCTCTTGATCTCTCCCCTCGCCTTTTATCCAGCAGCCTCTCTTTCTTCCTTCCCTCTGTTCTTTTCAAGTTGATCCTGCATCGCCGTGGTAAGTGGTTACACCAGCTACCAAACGCCTGTGTGCCAATCACGCTAGCGGGAGACTCTTACCAATTTAACACTCATTGGTGAAACAAGAGGGAATCACACACAGCGTACGTCGAGGAGACAAAGGACGGGCAGAGGGGGGCAGGTGTCTCTCACCGCCCTCCTCCCTCTCCATGCCACGGGGACATTCACTCCCCGTTCTCACTTTCTTGTCTCTTTTCAGCGTCCATCTCTCCCTCCTTCTCTCTTCTCTATTTTATTCCCTCTCTCTTTTCCTCCTAGTCCCTCTCACTCCGTCAGCCCACACTTCCATCCATCCAATCTATTCCCTGTCGTCCTCCTTTGATCCCTTCCGTTAAAAAATCCCCTTCCGTTTGCATTTCTCCACTCAACCTCATCTCATCCCCTCCCCCCCCTCCCTCCCTTGTCTCCTTCTACCTTGTCTCCTTCCCCTTTCTCCTCTTGCCTGATTAGGTTTGGTATCATCCCTGCCGCCGCTGTTATGTTCCCACCTGCGAGCGACTAAAGCTGTGGGTTTAGGGTTGACAACTCTGCGTGCACGCTTGTGCGCGGTGTGGATGCGTGTGCCCTGCGTCTTCGGCTAAACGGCGTCTGCGTGCAGTCTGTCTCTTCAATAAGGCGGCTCTCACGGCACAGCGTGGCGCGTTGCTGTGCGTTTGATGTGGTGTGTGTCTGTGAGCTAAAAAAAAAAGCACCCCTGCTTCAGGAGATAAGGCTCAACCCCAATCCTCTCCATGCCCTCCGTCTCCCAACCTATCCCAGCCTCTTTTAATGCATTTTATTTACTTATCTCAGCATGTCCTTTTGGTGTTGACCCCAGACGCCTTAGTCTCCCCAACTCTCTCCTTGTACATCTACCTCCCCCACCCCCCCACCCCCCCTTCCCCTCCCCCCCCCGACAAAGCCCAGAACCTAGACCTGGATCAGTGTTTTTCTCCTCTCCCCCTTGCCTCCTGCCGTCTCCTCTACCTCCCCTATTCTCCTCTTCTCCTCTCTCCTCCTCTCCTTCCTCCTCCTCTCTTCTCCTCTCTTTTCTATATCCTTTCCTCACCTCTCCCCGCCTCTTTCCCCTCCTCCCCCCTCCCCTCCCTCTCATCCTCATCCTCCTCCACTCCCCTCTGTTTCAAGGCAAATACTCAACCCCACCCTTTTTTGCTTTCCAGCCACCCCCACCCCCCCCCCCCCCTCCCACCACCACCTCCCCCTAACTACCACCACCCACACATACTTTTGAAATGTTTGCATGGGTGCCTGAGTGCATGGATGTCACTCCAACTAAGTGAACTGCCTAGGTCCTGAGATGTGGCTGGCCCGGGCCCATGTATGGCATGGTAAACCGTGTCCTAATGTGCTCAGAGGCTGGCAGTGGGAGCCGAGCGTAACCAATGCCATGATTGATTTGATGGAAATAAAAATAAAGAGAAAATGAAATATTCTGCAGGGTTCTCATCAGAGGGTGTGATTCAGGGTGTGACTTCAGAACGGTTCTCTGTCTCGAGCAACGGGAGAATGCCTTCTACACTGCAGGCACACTTTATCGCAGGGAGTTTCTAGCGAGATAAGTGTTTTCTACTGCACACCGCACGTGGTTGTGCGGCATCAGGCAGTCAACTTCTAATTTAGAAAACCTTCCAATCTGTAATTGTGTGGACGCTGAACGCCACATAATTGTTTGTGTTTTCGGTGTGGGTCATTGAACCCAAATGAATAGCCATTCCGCTGGAAACCGTTTTGTTTTTCCATTCTCACAGCTACTAATGCTGCTTTGTATAAAAACAATCTTGATAGGCAATCTTATAGACAATGCTAGACTTTGCCATAGCATTTTTCAGTTCCCGTGGTCAAACTTTTTCATTATTTCCCTTTAATTTGTTCCCCAGCTTGAGAAGTAGACGAGAGATAATGTGAGGGATCATCCATTGAATCCTTTGGATGTCTTGCGCGTGGACTGTGACTGTGTAACGTTGTCCTGCTGTGTAGATGGCGTGCATGAGCTAAGTACGACATTTAGTGGCAAATAAGAAACCTCCCACATTGAACCATGAACGTCCCCAAAACGTGCTTAAAACAAAACAGCAGGGTTTATGGAAGTGAACTCAAACCATTAGAACAACGCTGCTTGTTGTCAAATGTAATTGATCCTTTCGATGACTCAGACTAGTACCAGGTGATCAGCTGATGTCATTTGTCACGCTAGGCATATTGGGGGCGGTAGCATCTGGCTTGCATTGGAGTATAGAGGAAACAGATTAATTGCATTAGGAGCTGCCTTTAGAGCTGTGTTTGGGCAGCGGTAGGCCATGGAAGAGCGTTTTCCTCCTTTGTGATGGCGGGGAGCTCTACGGTGACTCTCTGGCACCCCTAGGGCCAGGGCATGGTTAATACACTTTCTGTTCAAGTCTCTTTTCTCTCAAACTGGACTTCATCATTAAGGTCATTGAAGCTTCTTCTTTTTCTGTTTGCATATTCGTATACACTTCTTAATTCTAATATTAATCGTATAATTATTATTATCATCTGTGTTGTTAGCATTTACTTTGTTACCAGCATAATTATGACCTTTATTTTGACTATTATCATTATTGTTACGATAATTCCCCGATAAGAATATTTAACAGCTATGGCAACAGGTTTGGTTGGTGATTGTCTCCTTGCCTGAGGAATGAAGGATTTTGTATTGTTTACTCCATTCCTCTTCCATTAGGAATGATCTTGCTGGCGACCCTCCTGTTCATACTCATTTACTGAACTGCCGCTCAACGCCCACACGCACACACACACACACACAACTACACACACAGATATATACACACACACACACACACACACACACACACGCACACGCACACGCGCGCGCGTACACACAGAAACTCGGGTTAATGTGGCCTGAAGCATTCATTCCGAAGCCAACATTTGCAAACATTTGCAGGAAAGAAAATAAGATTAAACCAAAAATATTCAAACTCAAATATCTGAAAAACGAGTTTGGCAGATCAGGACACAGAACCAAGAATCCAAATCGTAAAACCAGACCGTGCCCCTCATTTATAGAGCTGAAGCAACAGCACTGGCTCTGAGGTGTGTCTCTGACAATCTCCAGACTGTTGTCTTGTCTACACAAACATCCTCCCAACACCCACTAGTCCTCTGGGCGCCTCCTCCTGCGCCCCACGTCCTCAGCAGATGGTAAAGCTTAGAGGCTGACTGATCAACCTTATTTTCTTTGCTTGTTTTTTTTTTTTTTGTGGGACAGATTCAACCAAAAAGGCTGATGCTTCTCTCCTCCCCGCCCATCTGGCAGGAAGTCCGGTACGGTAACAGGGCTGACTGGGGCTGATGGTGGGTGGTGGTGACATTGTTGGGGGGGGGGGGGGTGATGCAATCACAGAATGAATGGATTTGGACCATGGGGATGGAGAGGAGAGGAGGGGCTGGGGGGGGAGAGGAGGGAGAGGAGAGGAGAGGGGAGTTGAGGAGAGGAAGATGAGAGGAGAGAGGGGAAGAGAGAAGGGAGAGGAAAATGAGAGAGGAGGGAGAGGAGAGGAAGATGAGAGGAGAGAGGGGAAGAGAGGGGGGGAGAGGAGAAGAGAGGGGGAGGAGAGAGAATGAGAGAGGAGGGGCAAGGAGAGAGAAAGGAGAAAGGTAGAAGAGAGGGGAGAAGAGGAGAGGAGAGGAGAGGAGAGGAGAGGAGAGAAGAGAGAGGAGAGGAGAGGAGGAGAGAGGAGAGGAGAGGAGAGGAGAGGAGAGGAGAGGAGAGGAGAGGAGAGGAGAGAAAAGGAGACGAGAGGGTAAAGCCACTCACCTAGTTTCTGCTCCAGCTCCAGGTTCTGGCCCTGGCCTTGTACTATGAAGGCCATGAGCAGCAGCAGAACAGCGAACCTCAGAGTCCTCATCCTGGGGGGGGGGGAGGGAGGATATGGTTAGAGAGAGTCTCTCCAGGAGGGAGGATCTGTTTACAATGTGCAATAGGAGGGGAACTAAACCTGATGACGAATGGTCAGAGAGTGGGTCGGACAGTAAGGGTTTGTGTAAATATGGGAGAATGCACAAAAAAAATGAAATGTAGGGTGAGAAAGAGCGGGGGAGGCCGGCGTTCGGGGAATAGAGTTGCTAAACATTTGCACACGTTGAAACATCGTCATAAAAGCCTTGGGTGCATTGGTCAAACAATAAAAAAAAGCCCTTCCCTCGCACACTCACACGGACACGCAGACAGACACATACCCCCACACACATAAACACACATGCACACACACACAGGGACCCACAGTAATGTAACAATCTACAGACGCCCACGGAACAGCCATAGGTCTCCGCCTCCATAGTGCCAAGTGAAGACGGGGACAGACGATGGCTTTGTTAGAGCCACTGTGAAATGAATGAGGATGAGGAGAGAGAAGGACAAGTATGGGAGAAGAATGAGAGAGTCATGGCCCTGGCCTGGGAAATAGTTTGATCCACTCACCCCCCAATTATCTCGATATGTGATGTGATAGCACTATTTCACTGAACACATTCATTTCAAGTTTGGAGATTTAACCTCATTTTTTAATAAATATTATTAATAATTATTAATAATAAAACAATTATATTGTTTTATATGTTATGTTGTGTCTTATTTTACTATAATTTTTTTGGCAATGTTCCGCCGCTTTACACGTAAAGAGTGAGAGAGAGAGAGAGAGAGAGAGAGAGAGAGAGAGAGAGAGAGAGAGAGAGATTAGCACCAGAGATTGAGACGTAGAGAGGAGAGAGAGAGAGAGAGAGAGAGAGAGAGAGAGAGAGAGAGAGAGAGAGACAGAGTTTTAGCACCAGCAATTGAGCACTAGAGAGAGAATAAACAAAGCAACGGAGAGACCAACAAAGAGCAAGTGTGCAATAGAGGTGGAGAAGAACGGAGGAGAGAAAAGAGTCGCATTCAGAAAGAGCGGAATGCACAGACACTGCAGAACGAGAGCTGCTGGAGAGAGGGGAAGGAAGGAAGGACGGAAGGAAGGAAGGAAGGAAGGAAGGAAGAAGGAAGGAAGGATGGAAGGAAGGAAGGAAGGAAGGAAGGAAGGGAAGGAAGGAAGGAAGGAAGAAGGAAGGAAGGAAGGAAGGAAGGAAGGAAGGAAGGAAGGAAGGAAGGAAGGAAGAGGGAGACTTTGTGGTTTAAGTTTACCACGGGGGCAGCTCCGCTGCTCTCTCTCTCTCTCTCTCTCTCTCTCTCTCTCTCTCTCTCTCTCTCTCTCTCTCTCTCTCTCTCTCTCTCTCTCTCTCTCTCCTCTCTCTCTCTCTCTCCTCTCTCTCGCTCTCTCTCTCTCTCTCTCTCTCTCTCTCTCTCTCTCTCTCTCTCTCTCTCTCTCTCTCTCTCTCTCTCTCTCTCTCTCTCTCTCTCTCTCTCTTCTCTCTCTCTCTCTCTCTCTCTCTCTCTCTCTCTCTCTCTCTCTATTCTCTCCATCATTTTCTGCATCTGTTGCCTGAGCCTGTTGCCTTGTCACACATGATTTTCTCCCATGCCATGTCTTCAACTCCTCTCTACTAAATCACGCGCGCGCACACACAAAAACGCACGCGCACGCGCGTGCACACACACACAGCTCGTATTAATAAACTACGAGGAGCCTTGAAACGGGGAGCCTAATATTGCGCATTTACCTGGCAATCGATGCACCGGGGCAAATGATGATTAAAATAGAATAATGTCGAACCCCGATGGGAGTTCAAACGAGGAGAGCAGTCTGTTCATCTTGACAGTTTCTCACAGTTATCACGAGATATTGACCATGGCTTGGGAAACAATCGTATGTTGAGGTTTGAACCGTAAATGAAGAGCATTTCGATGATTAACACAATGCACAGAGGCCCACCCGCAGATCTGTCCTCTATGGATTCATTTAGGGTTTCAATCATCATTAACAAAATAACTTTTAAAAGTAAGAAAATGCTCTGAATGCCCTGACTTTAAGGTTATATAATGTTATATAAGGTTATATAACACCACTTCAAGACAAAACCAAATATCTGTCGCATTCCCCAATCTATAATATAAAGTTTGTGAATGAAATGGGACCACCAAATCCGAAGTGGTCACGTCTGGTCTAAGTTAAACACAAATATGAAGCTCGCAAGACGGCAATTCAATGTGTGATGCTCAAAAGTGTTCCTTCAATTGTTTATTTGTCTTATATTGCTTATAAAAAAGTATATTTGACCTTTTATTGTTGCTGTTACAAATATCATAATATATCAGGCTACAATAAACTATAGACTATTATATTCTAGAATATCACTTTATTCCCCCCTATAGGTGCTCCCAGTCTAAACTCCATGTGAAGCGACTGATTCTGTGTCCTCTCCTGCAGGCTGAGGTGGAGGTGAGCGATGTGCGGGATGGAGGTGAGTGATGTGCGGGGTAGTGGTGAGCGATGTGCGGGGTGGTCGAGGTGAGTGATGTGCGGGTTGGACTCACGCTCCTCCGCGCTACCAGCGCTCTGCTGGACGCTCAAAGAATGAATGAAATCGCACCCGGAGCCTACCTCTTAAATCATCAATGCAAAGCGTCCTGCGTCCCCAAATCTCACTCTCTCCTGCCTTGATACGATCCTTCTGTCGTTTATGTCCGTGAAATGTTTTTTTCTTTATCTCTCTCTCTCTCCTTGTCTCTCTCGTTGGGTCTCCCACTATTTCGGGTGCGTTCCGGTCAGTCGTCCAGACAAGAGCCCTTGAGGTGGTGGGTGTTTCTTCTTCTTCTTCTGGATTCCCTCACCCCCTCCCTCCCCGTCCCAGCCCTCCACTCCTCACAGATTGCTTAGGGCGCAGCCGGGACGCCAGAGGGAGGGCGCAGGGGGACGCGAGGGATACTTGAGTCACTGCAGGGCGCATCGAGCGTGCTCTGCTCCCCCTCGGGGGGCACTTCGGTGTCCGTCTGCCCACCCGGACATTTGACGGGGAGGGAGTAGACGGGAAAGAGTCGAGGGGGTTGAAATGGGGAAAAAAAATCAATGAAAAAAACACCGACTATAAAAAAAAAACAGGTTTGTGACTCCGCTCGCCCTCAGGTTAAGTGGATGTGGTTGTCGTGCTCCGGTGAACGGAGCAGGTGCGGGGGATGAACTGCGATGCGGTGCTCCGCTCTGCGCGCTTCCTCCGATTTGGAGAACGGTCCCCGTTTAAACGATCGTTTAACGAGAGAGAAATTATGTTGCTAGTGTCTAACAGACGTGTAAGAATGGCATCGTTTGTCTGCATCAAGGGCTTTTTGCCAAGTGTTGATGCTTCGGTGAGACTTGAGGACGGACCACTCCGCACATCTGCCCCATCGCTCCGGTGAGGTGCCTTTTCTTAGGGGGCATCGAGCTACTATGCATATAAACGAACCTTGTTTGTTTTCGATGATTGCAAGTCCCTGCAGGTGAGCAACTCTGAACATTCCGTGATTTTGATTTTTGAGAACGTTTTAAGATCTAACCTTTGACATAAACATGATTCTTCCTGTCTGGAATAAGGATGGAGATATTTAACACGGTTGAAAACGCAGTTCCTCGATTTGAGTTCCTTCACTTCAGCCGACAAATAAAGACTGAGAAAACTTCATATGAAAGAGATCACTAAATAAGAATAGACTAAAGAGAAATTCTGCTAACTCATATACCTTGGTGTGGAAGCCACTCATGTTGTCACTTGCCTGGGGGCAGAATGGTGTGTGTGTGTGTGTGTGTGTGTGTGTGTGTGTGTGTGTGTGTGTGTGTGTGTGTGTGTGTGTGTGTGTGTGTGTGTGTGTGTGTGTGTGTGTGTGTGTGTGTGTGTGTGTGTGTGTGTGTGTGTGTGTGTGTGTGTGAGAGAGCGAGAGGGGGAGAGGAGGTGGGTAAGGGGGGGGGGGGATTGGGAATACAGGGACCAAGTGAATTGTGCCACAGGCACACAAGTTGAAACACTGAACAGCTTCACTCCAGGTGTGTCTTTGGGACACAAACACACACACACACACACACACACACACACACACACACACACACACACACACACACACACACACACACACACACACACACACACACACACACACACACACACACACACACACACACACACACACACACACACACACACACACACACACAAAAACCATCCTTCTCTCTCCATAGCTAAACAATTGTCCAGATGCTGCACACACACTATAATCAGGTAGGTAATTATTCCAGGCCCCTCTCCCCCTCTTCCCTCTTCCCCTCTCCCCCTTGGCCACCGGCACCTTCCTCCCTTCCTCTCTTCCTCCCTTCCCCTCCTTCTACTTGATCTTCAACCTGTCTTCCCGAGAAGCCTTGTCTTCCCTCTGCACCTTCACAGTCACACACAGACA